>JAQFYB010003375.1:0-19728 GCA_034694085.1 Pogonognathellus longicornis | reverse complement strand
GTATTCGGCCACAAAATTGTATCGGCTGATTCGGCGCTTCGTTGCTTCGGCCAAACCCGCTTCGGGGCATCACTAATATTCACCCAGTAACTCCATGTACCCGTATATATACAAGTATACTTTTACGAGCATCACATTCATTCATTTCATTGTGTCATCCATCTACTTTCTTTCACTACCGTTTTCTATTTCTTCTTCCTCATCCATAGCTTAACAATTTGACTTGCGTTTCGTTTGTTTCCTCACATTATTGACTCAAATGCACATCATCAAACATTTACTTTCCCCGATTCTGTATATTACCCGTTGTCTAACAATACGTAGAAAATCCTAGCTGTTTCTATGCTGTAGCCGTCTTGTTCTTCTCTTTGTTTCTTCGAATGCTTAAGCATACTGCATAGAACAAAGTAATGTGAGTGTGTACGCTGTACTTCACTTGTGTATTCATTGCCCGTACAATCAAACGCAAACAGGACTATTTATTCTCTTCACTTTTACACTATCTTTCTTGCTAAAACATGTCTTATAGCTCATGTACTACTTACTCCTATGCAATGTTCTCTATCTAATGTAATTTATTGGGCCGTACGAAAAACTTTCGAGAACCTACATACATGCTACATATTGTTCGTCACAAGGGAACGGAAAACAAATAAATAAGGATCTTCTCGGTATTTTCGCATGTAATGCTACATAGCACATGTACAATATGTATACTCCAAGAAGCATTGGGTATTTAGGTATTTACGACGCTATAACTCTATTTACAAGAATACGTGATGCATCTCTGCATTCTGTATTCCAACAAAGTACATTACAACAACGAAGATTAAAACTGCTTTACCATTACTGACAACAATAATAAATGCAATGGGGACACTTTAGGTACACTTGATACATAAAGTTCAATTACCGACACACATGTTTATGACAGAAACACAAAAGTCACTACAATTGTATACCAAAAGGCAAAAGACATTGAGAAAACTTGATCAAACCTAATTAATTGATTTAATAGTAAAATTAGAAATAAATGGTAATAAATAGCAAGACGAGTTACTTAAAAATTGTCACTCAGTATAGTAAACCAATGGGTATTTCATTTCATGAAGAATGTACCTATAAATAAATATCTCTACCGAGAATTTCAGTATTTAATCCCCAACATGGATAAAAATGAACCCTTGAATTTTTTTAGCTCATTCAATTTATATGAATTGAGAAAATATAGAAGACAAAATGTTGAAGTGGTACTTTACTTACTTGAAGTACAACTAGCCATTGTCCAGCTTCATTTTTGGCAAATCCCGGAACAATTTTAATTTCCTTCGTGTCACACACAGGTTTTCCAGCGAAACTTTTCCAACTCCATCCACTTTCTCGAGATGAGCGTCCTTTGAGTACAGATCCATTTTTCGACACAATGATGTCATATCTGACATCGGACTTGGGCAGTGGAGCGATCAAATGTGATAGAAGGGCTGAACAACGTGAAGCTATCTGCTCAACCCTTTCTCTATAGAAAAAATGAAACACGAGAAATGCAATTCAAAGAGCACTTTAATCATTTGCGATTGCATCATAGTCTCATGTAAAGTCCGATACGTTAGAAGCTCTAGTTATCTAATCTGCGCCCACACACTTTCTCAGTTCACAAAATAAGGCCAGGATAAATTAAATATTACTACGATAAAGCCAAGACTAAAGCTAAAGAATAAGTAAACAGCAAAAACAAAAATGCATGAAATAATTATTAGTTTCTTACAAGGGGTAATGCGACGTGACTGGACAGAACCCAAAGCGATGGAATTTTTCGCACTTTTGCGGTAGAATAGGTTTTGACACTTTTGTATCATAACTAGGGAACTTTCGCCGCAAGTTCTTTTTGGAAGAATTTTTCTTTGGTCCAGGCAGCCAATCCTCAACTTTTTCACTTGACGATGTTGTCACATGTCTTGACAAGTGTTCAGTAGCTACCGGTCTAAAAGGTGACTCTGTCCCAGCGGCTTTGTTAATGATATCTGAAGCAAGAAGCAACTGAGATAGAGCTCCACTAACAAGTTTTCTATCTTGTCGCTCCGGAATGACAGAAGCTGACGTGGTGGACGGAGAATTACTCCAAGGATTATAATAATGTTGGCGAACACTGTTATCAATTTGAGTTTGTGGTGTCGTCCCCGTTTTCCCATACATATACGCATAGTGGTTGAATGGAATCGGTCTGAATCCGGATTCATAAGGAGGATAGTACTTGGCTTCCGATGCTAAAAAGCCTGATGTCATTTTCCCACTACGCTCACGCTCACCAGCATTATTAGGCACGCTAATGTAGCTCTTGAGACCCGTCGAGGGCTCTTCGTACGAATGCAATTGAGGAGATGGACGGAAATCGCTGAGAACTCTTGTTTTCCTCACATGGGAAATCTTTCCTGGGGAAAATTTCCTATAATTGCTACCACCGCCAGAATTTTCACTTTGATCACCACTGACCTTTATTCGGGTTCCCACTGTACTAGTTTGACTCGCAGATTGGTCAATAGCATTAATTTCATTATTAAGATTATTGTCATAATAATCACTGTCGAATTTACTATTCGATTTCGGCCAGTCAAGACTAAAGGTTGGATGTGTAGCTACAGCGTTGTCACTGAAACTTTGAAAAACCGGCGGTGTGGGTGGATCCGGGTATCCAAGACCATTCGTTGAGTAAACAGCATCTGAGAACAAAGGTGACGTGACTCGAGGGTGTGGTGTGGTCTTTGTGTATTGATCATTTCTTTGTGTATTGTAGCTGCCAACAAAATCGAAAGTGTCCGATAATCGAAATGAATTCATGGGTTTCAAGGTTGGAGACATTGGGGTTGTTGCAGCCAAAGTTTGCAGCAATTGCTGTTGCGCCCTTTGTCTTTCTTGTTCTAATTGTTGCAATTGACGAGCTTTTTCTGCCTGTCTTTTTCTTTCTTGCTCTTGTTGTTCTAATTGTCGCTGACGTTCTTGATCTTGCTGTCTTTGTCTTTCCTCCTCTTGTTGACGACGTTCTTGCTCTTGTTGTCGTCGTCTTTCTTCTTCTTCTTCCTCTTGACGCTGCAGTTGTTCGAGTTCAAGTTGGCGTTGCTTTTCTTGCTCTTCTTGTTGCCGCCTTTGTCGCTCTTGTTCCTCTTGCTGCTGCTGTTTCTCTTTAAGAATTTGTTGTTCATGTAATTCTTGTTGATGCTGCTGATGTTGCTGCTGTTGTAATTGTTGTTGCTGCTGCTGTTGTTGTAATTGTTGTTGATGTTGCTGTTGAATTTGTTGTTGAATTTGTTGCTGATTGTTGTTAAAATTAGGAATTGGATGAAATAGAGGCATTTGCTGTAATGGAGGATGTTGAGGTTGTGGCATGGGTGCCGGCATCAAATTAGGATTCGGAGATTTCACGGCAATTGTGATAAAACCGGGTTTATGCGGCGGACCTTGCCCGGGAGCTGACATTGGTGCCAGGGAAATAGTACCTGCAGATTGTAGTTGTTGTGGAGGTGGACCATTAGGAAAATTGAGGGGATTTGGAGAACGAATGGCCGTAATTCGATTATTATTACTGTTATTTATTTGTATACTATTTGTCGACATAGGACTTGTATTTATTGGATGTGCAACTAAAATACCCTGCTTAGGAGATCCAGGTAACATGTTCGGAGAGAGTGCTGCTGCTGGAATAACCACAGAAGACGAAGCTTGCTGCTGAGGATTGGAATACATGTTATTTGTCGCAGAAGGAAAAGTTGTTGGCCATGGAGGTCTACTTCGGAATAAAACGGCTAAAGAGTTTAAAAACGGAGGTCCTTGTTGTTGTAGTTGTTGCTGTTGTTGTTGCTGTTGTTGCTGCTGCTTTTGTTGTTGCTGTTGTTGAGGACTTTGCGCTTGAATTGTCCACACGTTCTGAATAAGAACTAGGCACAGCACTTTGCACAATAAAATTAATTTTGCACAACCCATTATGAGATGAGACTGATGGAAAAGCTGCTCTGAAAGCTTAATATGGCTTTTCTCGAATTTAGCAAGAACTAAATCTTCTTTGTCAGATCATCAGAGAAGATTCTGAGAAAATAAAGTGCTTTTCGCCTTCTCTATTTAAAGATAACTTGCCTAAACCTTTGGAACTAATATCTTAGTAGGTACTGATTCTACTGATATACACTTTCATGAATATAACTCACATTTTACTCGGAAACTAAGAACACAACACTGGTCTCGAGAGAAAATTGACGTTGAAACAAATCTTCTCAACTTTGTGTACTAACAGACAGGCTTATTCCCTTAATCACAGACAACTCACAATTCAAAATCGGTTCAATTCTCTCCTTTTTGGTTAGTTTACGATAAGTTTCGTTCTCGGAAAAGCCTCACTGAAAATAAAAGTCAAGACGACGACAGTAAGAGTAACGGGAACTTTTGCCTCAGCTAATTTTCTTTTCTCGTCTTTCTTAAGCCAAATCACAAGAGTCTCAGTGTCAACTAAAGTCAAGTGTTTTACGGTCACACTCAGACAGTTTCTGTCTCACTACTGTCATTGTACACCAAGAATCGTTTGAATATCATACGCAAGCACACATTTCTTCCATATAAGTATATTCTATTTTGTTAACATTGTTATTTCTGCCTGTACTGCACAAGTGTGGAATATACTCTATATAAATTCTCTGTATAAATTCTCTTTAAACACATCAACACGACAAGGCAAAGGTACATCAGAAGAGTAGGTATTGTTATAACCATATTAATAATAATAATAGTATAATCGTAATAATACGTGTTCTATTGAGGCTAAGACTTCCTGTCATTCTCCCTACACAGTCGTATAATATGGTCTACTACAACATGCATAGCACACCACACCACATGAATAAACTATTCCAGGGCGACTTGCTTATTTCTATGCCATTTCCGCCAATTCGTCAATCTTTTCCCATCTATTCCACATACAGTAGCAGCATAGTCCTAGTGTGTGCACAAAGTATGTAGCAAAACTATCTTTTACTCACACACATAGGTAAAGGTATACACAGTAGGTATATTTTAATATGTATCCGACAAAAGCATTCATTGAAAAATATAAGTGTATATGCATTGTTTTCATATACACTGCTACTCTTTGACAAGACATTTACTTTTATTGGCTCAAGTATTGTAGTCGAGACATAGACTGCTCATCATCTAATGTACCATGCCATACCCCTCATTATTTTTGTCATCATCATCATCATCTTTTTCAGTTACACCACGACGAACTCTTGGTACTAAAACGTTGTCAATGTCAACCTTCTGCAGTACAAATGGTACATTTAGTAGGTAGTGTAGAAAATGTTGCATTATTATAAAGTAGGAGGAATTAAAGAGGAAAAGCATTTCGTTGTTAATTGGAACGAAGAAAGTTGAAGGCAATCAGGAGTAGATTGAATGAACAAGTCTCTTATTATTAGTTTGCTCCCCATTCTCATTTTCTTTTGAATCACTTTTTGATTCTAATGTTTCCACTTCAGTTTCTTTACCACTCCATCACGGTTCACTTACTCTTAGCTCACATACACCATTTCTACGCATATTATCCATTAAGTTGAATGTGTCAGCGTAAACAGCCATGTTTAAAAGAGGTTACATCGTAAAGCTCTATATGAGTTCTAATGTATATTTAAATCACACACATCACAAAGCAGACGGAACTCAGTTTTACACTGCCTATGTCTTCCGCTTACTTGCGCTAACACTTTTATTAATTCGCCTGTAACAACGCAGACAGTATTTTGCTTAACATCCAGTTTTTGCTTTGTCAGTTCCATCTTGATAGGGATCCTTTGATAGGGATCATCCGTTTATTCATTAGGCACCTATATTCTTATTCACTTTAGATTAAATGCATGATACATATTTTACAACATTAGCTGTGTTTGTTTGTAGTGGAGGTATAGCTGTTGTAGCGTTTAGTGCTAAAGGTCGCCGTTGAAAGAACCCTGTTATTGTTGAGTGAAACAATAATAAATTGAGTATCTGGATTTGATTCGATTATGATTGTGATGTGAATGTGTACAAGCAATGGTCTCGTTCATGCAATGAAATGACGTTTAGTCTTTCTGCATCCTCTGTGAGACATCCAAATGTAGTGTGCGTGTGTCTGTGTATGTGTCCCATTTAGGAAACGCTATACATATTATAACAACTTGTTCAACATGCTACAGTACAGTAGCGGTCTACGGTAGAAATGGAAATACAGCATTGTTTTTTTGTTTCGTTTTTGTTTTCATGTAGAATTCGTTTCGTTAGTACATACAAAGTAGAGTAAAGAAATCGAAAAAATTGTTCATTTAACAATTGGACATGTAAAGCTATGCATTAAACTCATTAAAGGTCAAGGGTGTACAGAGTGCATGCATTTAGCTCATCATGTTGTTCAACTAATGGCCAATTTCATGACTTCTTCTCTATTTCCATTTCCCTTAATTGCATATAATATACAACTTCCAAGTCCAAGAACAACCTACACACATATATACTGCACACTGAACTCAACCGAAATTAATTTGCTCCCAACTCGTTTTCTTTTGCTTTTTTCATTTGCATATTACATGCTGCATGTGTATAAACACCATGTATGTAGTATGACATTTAATTTTACTTGGTTTGTCTGTCTGACTGACTACTGGCAGTTTACAATTATTCTGAAGGAATTGGGGATGGGATGGGAATGTGCTACTCTACAAGATTCATTATGGAATATAAGGCAATGGACCTATATGGACTTCTCTGTTTTCACTTAGGTACTAGCATTAAGTTTTAAGCGTAGCACTATAAATATTTGTATGCATATATAAAAGTTTGCATACTGCTATTAGTAAGAGCTTGTTTTACTTTCATGTTTATTTTTCTTTAACTAACTACCTAGGATCACTTTACTAGTTTTACACTTTATGCAAAATGACAAAACTACAATACATGCACAATGTACATGTGCACGCAGTTTGTGTTCTAAAGTACCTACTACGTAGATGATGTGAAGTAGATGATCATCCAGATAACTACAACGGATGATAAATGAGCTCTCGTTGTTGTACAGAGATAAGAATTTTGTACGTGTGTCGCTTTTGTAAGTTGTAACTTATTTTTTACATTTTATGTTACGGTATTTTGGGAACTTCAACGAAGGAGTTGCTATATTTGTATTATATTGATTATGAATATCAAATTTACACAGTAGGTAATAGGAGCTAAATAAAGAAGTAATGTACCTATGTATAAAAAAAGTTTGTCTAGGTTTGGTTTTGAAACATAAAGGTAAGTGACTAGTATAGTGTTACATGGCTTAAATTAATGTTATTACATGCAGTTCAATTTTAATAGTTCATTTCCTTGCTAATCGATTCGTTTTAGTGTCCATTTAAAGCAACGACAACAAAAATGGAAGGCGAGAAAATGAATTTTGTAAAACTTAATTAATAGGGGATTTTTAAAAGGTACTGCTCTTGGTTTAAAAGTTTCCATTTCATCCTCCGATGGTTCCTTGTAGTATTGGGAGTTTACAAGGTATCCGACTACCAGACACAGTGTGCATGCTGTGTCGGGTAGCCGGATACCTACAGAACTTTCAATGCAATGCTTATAGCGCAGGAACCATCGGAGGTGGGAATGGAAACTCGTTAAACCAAGAGCAGTACCTTTTAAAAATCCCCTATTATTGACCCATTATGTCGTATGTGGATGATGCGTTCAGATGATTAGGTAGTAAGTAACAATTAATAACGATTTTTAGGGATATTAATACTTTTTTCTTTTTATCTTTCCTTTTTGTTATAAAACATGTAATGTACATAATCTATTATTGTTTGTTTTTTCTAAAAAACACACAAATATCTCTACAAGTACATTATACATTCAAAACACATCCATCAACTCGTATATACCTATATAACTATGCTCCTTGTAACCTCCAAATAAATACATCATTAATTAACAATGATACTTAACAGTCCATTCATAATGAACACTCGACTAATTAAATAATTGCTATCCTGTATCTGTATTACATTATATTAGGTTGTACATGTACAATTGTAAACGACAAAACAATTTTTACTAGTACTAGTTTAAGATGGCTGATTTATGCCAACTTGCCAAGAATGAATCTATTTCTGCATGTAGTAAAGTATTGCTTAAATTAAATGCATCACTAGCTGAATAAAACAGACTAATACTATGAAAGGAATTTGTCAAATTCGTTGCTAGTTAATTCTATGTAGGAGAATAGATTTTGATTAATACAGTAACAAGATATAGAAGAATATTTGCAATAATTTACTGACTAAAGAGCTCTACATTTGCTATATGTGAATCTCATACCACGATACATAGCTAGGTCTAAGAACGCATTTCTGCACAACTTCAGCTCATATTACAGAAAATGACGTACGAAAATTCTCATCGATCAACATTCACGAAACGAACAACTATGGAAGTCTTTTGAGATACAAAATAAAACAATAATAAGCTTAGGTACTCGTATGGCTATTATTTTACTACCTACCTATTGGTTTCTAACTGGCTAATATATAAATAAAATTTCCTATTAAAATGTTAGACTGTTTGAGTGACTGTGGTTGTCGGAGAAGGTGAAGCTCCTGCAGATTTCACAACAATTGATTGGTATGACATTGGTACATTGTGAACTTCTGAACTGGAAATAAAAGCTGGAAGAACTTCCAGTCTTGATGGTTGAGCACTTGTTGACGGATTTGGAATGATCGTCGCAGTCGACACAGTTACAAGAGGTTGGCTAGATGGGGAAGGACCCACAGTAGACAAATTCGCCACTTGTTCAGGCTCAATCAATGGAGTTGGTGAAACAGAAGCTTTGGCTACTTGCTGGATTGTCATCGGATCTCCCACAAAATAAGTCTCAAACTGTGTTCCAGCTGACGTCAAATCTGAAACGTACAATGTATCCATTCCCCCGCTGCGGTTTGGCCCGCTGCTTGGCACACCAAATGTTCTCAACCACATGGAAGGTTGGATTTTCTTGGGTTTGGTTTCAACTAATTGTCCAGCTACAATTTAAACAAGTAGACACCCAGATCAATATTTCATCCCGTTGTTGCTAAATGTTTCTTAATGATTCACAACATCAGCATAGCATAATAAATTAAAGAAACTACAGAGTGTAGAAATCCTTACGAGTGTCAGAAGAACGGGACGTAGCATAAGTCAGATCGACTCCATCAACAGACGCTCCAGAAATAGATGATGCATATCCACCATCTGGTTTTTGGAAAACATGGACTGGAGGTTTAACTCCTTGGTAAATGATAATTGGAGGTTTATGCCAAGCTTTTGGAGCAATGGCGTACTTTGGACGAGATTTAATTTGAAGTCCATGTCCATGTCCATGTCCACCACCGTGTCCATGTCCACCACCGTGCTTTAGACCATGGTGAGGTGATGGGCCTGAACCGTACGTTGTAGTTACAGAGACTAGTTTTGGTTTATCGAACTGATTCTATGGAATTACATGAAAATACATGTGTTAGTTTTTAGTTACCAGACTTAGAAAATACAAAAATATTGAGAGTAATTAAGAGTAGTACTTGTACATACAGTTTGGTATCTTACCTTTGGTGGACCCCGATGTTTGTGTGAATGGCCAAAATTGAAAATTCCTTTATGTCCGAAATGCTTGAAGGGGTTATTTGAATGTTTTGGAGGTCCATAGGCTGGTTTTGGTGGAGGACCATAGTTTATAATTGTTGTTTGCTGGGGTGGTCCGTAAGTTTCTTTTATTGGATTTTCTACAACGTGGATTTGTTGGTTACTGACTGACGATGAGGCACCGTATGATGATTGATGAGTAGCTTGTGGTGGACCGTATGAATCAAGAGGAGCAGCTTGGGGCTCACCATAAGAAGCTGCAGGTGGACCGTAGCTTTCCTGAAATCACAAATATCAAGATTTAGTAAAATTATTTGAAACAAATATTGGGACAATCTGTAGGTACGTTTATTTTTGAAAATACCTTAGGAGGAGGAGCATAACTATCTTGAACTTGCACTTGAACTTGGGATTGTTGAGAAGCTTGAGGAGGTCCATAACTCTCTAGAGGTGCAGATTGTGGAGGTCCATAACTTTCTAAGGGTGCAGCTGCTGGAGGACCATAACTTTCTAAAGGTGCGGATGCTGGAGGACCGTAACTTTCCAAAGGAGCAGAAGCAGGAGGACCATAGCTGTCGAGTGGAGGAGCTTGAGGAGTTCCATAACTTAAAACTGGTGGTCCATAACTTTCCTTAGCTAAAATTTTACGATAAAATCAATTACAAATTCACAAATAATTAAAACGCCATCGTTGGCAAAAATATTATACATGTTACAAATAATTTGGATATCATTATCAGATCATCTAGTGCTACGAACTCATATTTAACAAGATAATTTAATTCATCGTTCAAGAAAAATTATTGTTTTAAATTTATAATGGCCCTCAGTACAATCGAAACTCAACTCAACTTTAAATTATGATTGTTTTGAACCACTGCTCTTTTTGTATATCCCAAGGAACATCAGGTTTAAAAACCTGATATTCCATGTGTATATCCAAATTATTATTACTATACGCAGGAGCATACAATTAGTATTCATTTAGTTTTCTTACGTGGTCCGTATGAATCTAAAATTTCTGTCTTGGGAGGACCGTCTACAATTTTTGGGGGTCCGTATGAAGCCTGAAAAGTAATTGCACATTATAAAACTGCTTTAAAATCCCCATCCAAAAAATTAAAGCCCGTAGTAATAGTAAATGTATGAGTTAGTTTCAGTTTTTACAATAGGAGGTCCACTCGAATAGGATGTTGTGATGATAGTGTTGTGGCTTCCCTTAGGAGCTTCCATATGAATATTGGGTTGTTGGAAAATATGAATTGGAGGATGGCCAGCGTAAATGATATGTGGAAGAGGAAGAGGAGCTGCCTTTTTAGGTGGACCGTAGTGTGGCTATAAAGTTAATATAGAAAAAGCCTTTAGAAATTGAAGCTGTTTTTTACAAAAGATTTTCATTTAAGTAATATTTCCCATGCATGCTTATGTATTAAATGCATACTCTTGGTGGGGGTCCATGATGATATGTGGTAACTGTTTTTATGAATTTGGGAGGTCCATACGATGAAGATGATGCTGGAGGCCCGTAAGACATAGATGGGGGACCATACGAAGAAACTGAAGAAGTAGCAGGAGGACCGTAAGAAGAAATGGGAGAAGAAGCTGGAGGACCGTACGAAGAAATGGGAGCAGAAGCTGGAGGACCGTACGAAGAAATGGGAGCAGAAGCTGCTGGAGGACCGTAAGAAGAAATATGAGAACCATGAGATTGAGCAGGTGGGCCGTAAGATGTTAAAATATTTTGGGGCGACGGTGGGCCGTATGAATCGGCTGGAGGACCGTAAGCCGGTTGTAAAGGTGCTGGAGATGCAGAAGGAGATCCATATTCTCCCTACAAAATTTTAATAATGTTGTCAGATGTCCGGGAATATTTGTTTGATAGTAGTGAACGTTATTAGGTAATTAATAGATCACTCACAAATACCTTAAGAGGGGCTGAGTAGCCATCTTGAATTTGGAGGGGAGCAGGTTCAGGCTAAATATTTAACAGTTTAGCAATGTAAAAAATAGACAAAAATTGTAATACCAATACAATTTATAGTATATAGCCTTAATATTAATCTTAGAAAAAAGCTCAATTTTATGTGTTAATGTACCGCTTGTTGCTGGGTAAAAGATATTCCATGACTTCCATGACTAAAGGAGGTAGCTAAAATGGAATTTTGTTGTGGAGGTCCGTAGCTGTCAAGAGGGGGACCATGTGTAACGACAGCTGCCTTAGGTTGTTCGAAAATTGGAGTAGGAGAAGCGAGAGGGACTCCATATGAGTCACCCTAATAAAGTAATTTTTTCAATGTTAGTAAACTTCTCATATTTGCTTCAAAGACTCTAAAAAGATTAGTTGACAGAGAAAAATGAATTACTAATAAAAAAATTGCATCCTCAAGGTTACCTTAGGAGGGCCGTAGCTGTCTTGTACTTGAATTGAGCTGCTCGCTTCAGGTGCGCCATAACTTTCCTGTCAAGAAGAAAATACATGTCCGGATTAAGTTTGCTATTTCCTGTTTCAATTTATTATCAAGATAATATTTTAAGCTGAACATACTTGAGCAGATGAATAAGAAGATGAAGAGGAGACTGATTTGATTTCCGAGGATGAGGAGGGTGGTCCATAGGAATCTAATGGAGGTCCCTGTGAAAAGTACACAGAACGGTAATTCTGATACAAAATAAAATTGCACATTTACAACTGAGTTGAAATTGCAACATCTCAACATGACATTATACATTCAACATAGTAATGTAGTAAAGCTTTTACTTTAATCTACATACTATGTTCATTTGAATATATTTTATCGAGGTATTAATGCAAAATACAGTGCACCATATATTCGCCCACACTTTTGGATACGGCATGATTGATTGAACATCCAAGATGAAATGATTTATAAACTGTATGATTATAAATATTTAGAAGAGCACTTTTATATTTTGAATAATATTTAATCAAGTATTACTTGGGACGCTCCATAAGAATCCTTCGGTGGTGATGGTGGAAGTGAACTTCCTTTCGGTGGATTGACAATATGAATAGGAGGATTGATGTCAGATTGATATATCAAAACCGGCAAATCATGATGAGGCAAAGGAACATATTTGATGGAGTGAGCTTTCCCTTTGGATTTCCAACCGTGGCCAAATCCGCCAAATCCGCCGCCCTGAGAAAAGAAACGAAACGGTTTTCATGAACGTCGTCACATTTTGCTGTATACTTACATACATGGATATATACATCCGAAGGCAAAGTTCGGATGTAATATCATCATCACATCCCATGCATTTGAAATGGAGTCGGAAAGTTTATGTCACCCGTAAAATCTGTCTAGGACAAGGTATTCATCTTGGTACTTGGCAATACAAACAATTTAATACTTGGAAGCATTCATCCAAGATAAATCCAAGCAGATGAGTGCAACCAAGGAGTTCGTACATATTGGAGATGAAAGACGAACAAGTAATAAAAAAAGAAAATCAATGCCGAATTGAAATAAGATAGTAAGACCCTTATCTCCTTATATCAACCGAACGAAATTTTATCTGATCGAATCAAAAACAGACATCACCCAGATCAGATCTCTACAAGAATTCGTCCTCGGGCATCCTGATTTTACTTATCATCCTCATTTCAATATTCAAAAATTGTATACTGGTGTCATTTGAACATTTTCCAGTAATTCAAAGATCAAATACACACACATTCATGGTTTAGTTACTTAAAGGCACATAAAACAGTTCCCATATTTTGCAGAACCTGCATATAAATCAATTTGCAGTTTCTGGAAAATATCGGATATGTTTGACGAAGACATTTTGTATTTGTTTAAATTTTAATTTGTTGATTGTACTATACCCTTACTTTGTTTCCAGGCGGTGGAGGAGGGAAGTGAATTACGGGAGGCTTCTCATTTGTGTAAACTATTGGACCAGCATATCTAACTCCTTTTCCAGCTGAAGTTGCAACTGTCACTCCACCTTTTCCGTAGCCAGCCTCCGGCGGTGGCTCTGCCAATGTCACCGCAATCAGAGCGGTGAGACATAGAGATAATAACACCTGAAATAATCCTTCTGTGTTAGCATTTATTTTTAATCAAATACATAGAATCATATCGAGTATAAAAAGAACTGTCTGTAACCTGTTTGAACATTACTGCTAAATAGATAAACTACACGTTCTAAATAAATCTCTAACTGAAGGATACATCAAACAAACAAGAATTATTCCAAGATTAAATTTTTCAGCTGTGTTTCATCATTTTGTCTTTGTTTCATTAATGGAATTGAAAGTGAGATTTCAATTCACAGAATTTTAAGGACTTGTAAAACACGATTGATACATTTACTAAGTACATTTACATTATAATATGTGCACATAGAGTCACATACATTGATTATTTCGTGAAGAAAGGAGCATTGAACGTTCTCTTTTATATACCTGCATGGTATGGTATGGTATCCATAACACATTTACATTTTTCTAACACGACTAACTTGTAAATGAAATTCCAATTTCACTTTCTCTATTTCTCCGTATATAATATGCTGGCAAAGTTGCAATGCATGTGTGATAGAAACAGATGTAGCCAATAAGACAGTTAAAAAGGAGGATGATAATCTATGCTAATGACGGAGACGAAGAACCTGTCAAGAAAAGTTCAGCTAAGACCAGCAACTCCTCTAATGAACATCTTCATCATGAACAACTACGCATCAGGGGTCTCTCGCTCTCCATGTATAATACATATAAGATTTGCAAGTCTACTCTTCTACATGTGTATAAAGATTTTAAACATTATTGCAACTCACTTTCTGTACTAGTATGTGCACCACCAACAGAATACTAACAAAACTTGACCAAAAACGTGTTTTACCCTTCTGACCTCGTTATCGCTTTCTTTCGATAAGTTTCACTAGCGTTTTCGTTTAGCTATAGTAATATACATCGTCCACCCAAAAACTGAACTGTCTCGTTCATTCTTATTAGAAAAAATAAATCTAACGCATCCTTTCTTCTTTTTACACATAAGCATGGTCATGTATATCATATCTATGTAATGTCTCAGCTATTTACGAAGTATAATGGGTCTTTGTCCGTTTGTATTTGTTTTTTTGAAGTTTTTCCCAGTGTTACCGGCACTTGTCTCTGCAAAAGCCACCACACACAACTGTACACAAGAATCTCGCTTTTTATTATGAGTCTGCACACGCCTTGTGCTAGTATGAATTGAGAAGGGTTGGAATTTCATCCGCCTTTCTGTTATATGTCAAAGTGTAGGTCTACAATAAGCCACTTTGCTCTGTGAAATTACATTAACATTTGTATTGGTCATAGGTACGGCTTGCCTTAATGTATATAGGACACTACTGTACTACCATACTGTATTGATTGACTTGCCTTCACTTTCCTTCAATAAGAGAATTTCATTCAATCTGCTAATATTGCTGATAGTTCTATTGTATGCTATGTACTCGACCAAAACCAAAATTATCGATTTTCAAATTACTGCTACTGTCTTTGTCTCAGTATTGTCCTACCATAACGGAAATAGGTACAGACAATACTGATACTGCTGGAAAAAAATAAAGGATGATACTCATAGTAAGTTTGAACATACCACATATCTGTAAAAGCGTAGTAAACTGCTCCTATCTTATTTCAACGTTGAACGCTTCGGCTGTTCTGCTGTGTCTATGTGAGACTCGCATTTGCGAGACAGAACAGAGACATTGAAATAATGCAAGGACGAAAACGTGCAAAGATAGGAAGTACTGCAAGTATATTGCACACACAGTAGCTTTGTGTTAAAGCCCTGTACAGTGTACATACACTTGAAACATGGCCATACATGTAGTGTAGAGTCTGTAGAGCAGTAGACACAATACACTTTACTCAAGTCTCATATTTACCTAAAAACACGCTCTCTCTCTCTCTCTCACTTGTTTTTTGTCCCTCTTGGCTCTTTCTACGATGTCATATCCTATTACAATTGCCATTATAACATTTACTTATAGTTACCTACCATAGTCTTTATCTTGCGTCTTTCAGCTGTGAAATGAAATCCACATCTGTATTTACCACACGTTTCAAAGGGGTATTAAACTATTACTATCTGTATAATACTTATTATCTATTTCTACTCGAACCATTATTCATGCTATCACAAACTTACTTATAATAATAATATGTATGATTATCATTTTTTCTCAGGCTACCTATATAATATCATTAGAATATTACACTGTATTGTAAGTATCTGCTAAAATGTTGAAATAACAGAAGCTTGGAGAATACAGATACTATAAATCTTCGTTATACACTCCAACCACAACACTCTATGCACTACACTACAAATATAAGGAGCATACTAATGAGAGAAGATTTTGTGCGGTACTTTAAGTTAAGGAAAGTAAAAGTGAAACATACGATTTATTATATTATGTGATGTAAGTTTATCTGAGCAAAAGAAAATTGCTATTTCATTGCTGTAAACTTAGAACCATTATGTACCAGTGCAGATATAGCAAGGATCTGTAATAATATAATAATGGATTAATACTATCACTATCATCTTATTATACGTGCCTCTTCCTGCTTATCAAAGTGTACAATGTTGGGGTGGAAAATATATGTAGGTACATATTACTAAACTCTTAGTGTTGTTTCTGTGTGTATAAATCCACGTTGATTTACTACCAGCTAAAGTCGACAGAAAATGTTTTGCCAGATCAAATTGCAATTTATCATAACGCTTGTCTGATATATTTTATGTTCCTGCTTTCCAGTATTTTCTCAACACATTATTTACTCGTGTAATAAAGTTTAGCATTCAAGATTGTGTTTCTATTTAGGTAGTCAGTAGTTAGTACAGCTTTTTCCCAAACATGAAATAAATACCCGTGGTAATCGATGATTAGATAATTTTTTGCCAAAATAGTAAATACAAAAAAATCAATATTACTTGATAATAATCCAACAGTATTTCGAACTTAAAAATATAAATATCAATTTACAGAATTTTCTTTCGAGGCTACATAATGAAAAACTTGATTAGTGTAACGTAAAAAATTACGGTATAAAAATCATTGTGTCTATTTAGCAAGGGTTATAGAAATATAGGTAAGTTTGTAGTAATTGGAGCTGCTATTTGAATCTAATCACAAATTCTAGTTTAATTGAAATAGATCTGAAACTGCTTTAAAATTTAATTAGTTTCCCCAAAAACAATACAGTTAGAAAACATAAAATTTTGTTTTTAATAGGAGCAAAAAATGTTATGAAAAAAATAAGTATCTTGTGTCTCATGTGCAGTATAGGTACTGCTTATGATGGCACAAGTATTTGGGATAGAAAATGGAATGGAGCATATGAAATTACCACATTCTCCTTGAGTTAATGTTAATTAATGTATCCTGTCGTAATTTATTACACTGTAAAATAATAGAAAGCAGCTCGTGTGTACGGTGAAAACAACTAAATCCACACAGCATTCACTAAGTTTGTAATTGTGTGGATAGGTCCTCGACGCTATTGTAGTAAATACTCGTATCGTAACTACAAGCATGCAACTTGCTGGGTCTGTGTGTTGAATTCCACAAAATATTGCTATTTTCAAGTACACATTGTGTCATCATGTGGGTAAGTGGGTATATATATATATAATATTACTTAGATGTATGTATACTGAAAACAATTCTATGGTTTTGCAGACAAATGGAACTCTCTTGTGTGTTACTCTGTTACAGCTCTGCAAATAGAATTCCCTATGCAACTAAATAAACCACACATGAATCAACACTTTTCCCAACAACAAAACTTGGTTTTCGTGGGTATAACAATGAAACGTTCCCTTTCCTTTATATTTCTACCGAACGCAAATCTTCTTTTTACAGAATATGCAAAATGTCCAATATCAAGTAATTCAGTCGAAAATAGAGTCGCGTATGTAATACTAGTACAACAAGTACTACAGAAAATAAAATCTCCAGGCTGACAATAGCACATGGAATAGTAATGCTAAGTTATTCCGGAGCAACACCCAACTTTCCATTCTTACACGGATGGAATTTTCAATAAAAAGATCTATTTCCAAGATGGAAATCCGACGAAATTCGCAGATAAAACGAAGACAAAATTCAGAACCACAGAATCACACAAACCAACGAATAAAAAATAATTTCTAAACAAATCGTAGTCACAAAAACGTAGGTATTTAATAATTCCTAAGCAATTTCTAAAAAACTGTAGTGTACTAACAATCGAATTGATAAAAAATGAATTGATGGAAACTTACTTTTGCCATCTTTAGCTGGCACTTGTATATCGAAGGTGTTGAAATCAAAGACTAAACCAAACAGTTTCCCAATATCACGCTTATATATCACCGTGATTTTTGACCGTATGTCTCTATAATAATATAATAGTCAGAATGAACTTCAATTAAAATTACTTTCGTTGTCACTTTCAGTTGCTCACACACACTCTACCCCTGTGTACAGCAAAAAGGAAGGAAAAGGATGTGAAAATAATAAGGGATCAGCCCCACATCACAACGACCACTGTACTTACCATACAGCATCACTATCTAAAAACTGCACATAGACAAGTATTAAATTTCGTCCACACGATGATGAGTACCTTCACATTGGCAAAGTCAGTGTCAACACAGTACACACCACTTTGCATATACCTACATTAAAATGCAAAGAAAAGAGTTAGACATCGACTTACCCTTGTTAGGGAATGTGTTCAGGCCATATGCATGCAATTGCATTATTAGTCTTTGTTGTAGTTGTAGTAGCTCTTGACTTAGCTTCAGTTTAACTCATTTGTGTTAATATTAAGTATGTTCGTCTATCGAACGACGTATCTCTTGTATAACGAACACCTTTACATTACACCCATCAATCTGTACACTGTGTATGTACACTACTAGTCTCGTATGACTGACAAACTTACAATAATGATGGTAATAATAATTCTGATACATACACGAAGGAATGCAACACCCTTGTAGTTTCATATATAATATACAAAGATTGTAGCATACTGTAATACCTACATCAACTTATTACTTAGCACTATATACACACATACATTTGTGTGGAGTGCAATAAAAGGTGAATGAAAAGGAAACGTTGAAATATCGCCGTAAAGCAAAACTCACAGACGACCTACATAACTTCCGGTTTTTTAATGTCAAGTCGAAGGCCCAAGAGAAAGTTAAGCTTCACCTGTATATTATTACTTGCTTGTCTGCTCTGTGCTCCTCAACGCTGCACATATTAGCAGCGAGACGCTTCATTACATTCTTAACTATAATCGTACAAGATAAAAGTATGTGTGCAACCATAGCATACATTGTAATACAACAAGTATATAAAAGAGTAGTGTGTAAAATGATAATACTCTATGGGATGAGGATAAACACACAAAGTTTGCACTCTCCTGCATTTACTTATACCTATGTACAACACAGTATGGTATTTATTATGCTTTGGCAGAGTATTGGTACATACAGTTGAGTATATGTTCTGCAGCTTAATGCAAGGTAAGTGAAGGATTTAGGGTAGAATTCACTTGGCTGCGACTCGGCTCATCGTCTAACAGCTTTGATGTGAGAAAGTGGTCAAGCAAGATCAAAACAGATTCATCTTCACTTGCCATACCTTACCTTTTCAATATAAACGCAAATATTGTTCTCACTGACTGTAGGAATGTAATTATTTTATATTGTAGTGGTAGGATATACATTGTATATTAGACCCATTCAATGTAGACGTTCAATGCAAATTTAATGGTTATTTGGATTTATAAGTACTACGTGTGTTAGTCTAGCGGTTGAAAATAAGTAAAGATATTGTCAACAATGAATATTCACGTAGTACATGGAAGTGATAGGTGGGTTGTGTAAGGTATAAACTGCCTTCGTTTTCTATTAGAATTCATTCACATGCACAAGTACATAATTTCCTTATATGTAGAGGTAAAAAGGCCCGTTCTACGAACGGGGTTAGTTGAATTATCAGTGCAACCAACAAGCCAAGTCCATCTAGAACAATAAT
>JAQFYB010003374.1:0-19735 GCA_034694085.1 Pogonognathellus longicornis | reverse complement strand
CATATATAGCACTCGACTCCGTGTTGTGTTTGTATCGTACTTTACTTGTTTGTATACTTACACACATCATGTAGAAATAAGACTGATATTCTGCACGCATTTCTCTAGTATGTATTCTGTATGTAATACTATTCCATTTCACAATGCTTCCCTACCGCCAAAAATGCACTGTAGCACTGGAAATGGAAACAAAACAGGGACAGACTAGACCTACACACATGTACACGTACAATACATATATACTTAGATATAATTTGTGAATGCTAACGTAAAGGTAGACTAAAAGGTAGGGTAACTACGTAGTTATCCTCCCGTGAGCCAAGTAACATAACATAGCCACTCGTGAGTAAACACAAGAGTGAGAGTGAAAACCGTAAAAGTCCTAAACTTTCTCTTTCTTTCCCAGAGAAATCCAATACTTTCCTTTTGCACGACTTTCCAGCAGCTCTACGTGTGTTAGATCCTTTTTCTAGTCATATTCCCCACACCATGCCACCGCCATGTTCCTACACAGTGTTTGTAGAGAAACTAAACCGACCGAGAAAGCAACACAAACATATTCACAGCAAGTGTACACACTACAAACACATACTCTAGTATCCCTATCAAGGTATACATCAGAATGAGGGTGGCTACGCTTAAGCTGGGCAAAACTATGCCAGCTTATATTGTTTGCCCACACCGGCAGAGAGTGAGTGAACAAATTGATGTAAAGTTTCCTTTAAGAAATAAATTGCTAAGATTATGTTTCCAACACCTCGGGATTTGCCGATTTCAAAATAATGGCGTTTCTGGTCAACGCAGGAATTGATTTGTTATAGGTATCATAAGACATACCTCCTATTGCTAATACATACATTCCTATGTGCATATTCCTACTAACTGAACCTGTATCTGCCTATGGGTGTTATTTAACTCTTTAATATTAAATATTGACTTTAGTGGAGAAACAACATTTAAATTCTAGAGAACGCTTTTAAAAGGATTTGTCTGTGCATTGTATGTATGAAGCATTCATTAAATTATTACGCGTATATATAGGTTTAGTTAGGATAAAATACACAGATACATTGATACATACATTTTCTCTGGTAATTAAATCTCGTTTTCGTAGCAAACTAAATTTCCCATCTTGACATGGAATATTATGAGGATCCAATAGATTCTTGAGAACACCGGGTTTATCACAGCTACTGCAAGAACTGTCAGCACAATCAATACTTTCACGGAGAAGTTTAACCCTAGCCATCAAAGGATATCCACCTCCGGTCCACATTTCACTTTCACATTGTTTACTGCCAAACGGCACTTCCCAGTTTTTGTCCTCCTCCTCCACATTATCACAAATTTCCTTTTTAACAACAACTCCTTCCGCTAGAGAAATTTTGCCTCGATCCCTACAATAATTGCTGCTAGTCTTCTCGCTTTCGTTCATCCACAGAGTTCGGCTGTGATTGTGAGCCGTAATGATGCTTAAGGATTTCGCAGCAGCTATTTTGGTATTCGAAAGGAATGTTGAGGTTGTGCTGGATGAAGAGGATGAGCTACTCACCCAGTAGCTCCAAATTTGCACGTGCCCATTAGACATCCCCGTATTAAGCCCTAGTTCTGTAGCCATCATAATAAAATAACACTCTTCTATGTGTATACTAACACTAATATATTGCGCTTCACTTAAATTCACTCACAATGAAAGACTAGTATACAGTAAGTTCGCACTAATGATCAAAATCCTACACTTTTAACAACTTAACTTTGTGGTTTAGAATTTCTATTATACAGTCTCACTTTTCATTCACATAATGTTGAATGAATATAAAAACTCAAGTTCTGAAGAGAAAAACACGAAACTACAGACAAAAACACGACGAGCGAAACAGAAGAAAAATCACTTCCGCACTACTACTACTAAAACAACTTGCTATTAAATTCATTAAAAATGTAACACGAACGAACGTAGTATTGTGAGTGTAAGTAATAAATAGATTTGAGTTGAGACTCTCCAGTTAATCTAAGTAGTATGTGGCCTGACTTGTTTGGTTTACATCTACAGTACATGTGTAAAAAGATTTCAACACTATAATATACTAAGCACCACGTCAAAAAGAACAGAAATCAAATAGTACGAAACGAACAGAACACTGTATGCACCAAGACACATAAGTGAATGGGAAATGTGTAGTAATGTAATAATAATAAGTGTGTATACTAGAATGTCGTAAGTAGACTACGATGTCGTATCTTATCGTACTAGTAGCCTTTCTCTCTGCATGATTCTGAGAGCAGAAAATCCTCTGACTTTACATTACATTGTACATTACATGACGATCACCATGCCATTACGTTACATGACATTACTAGCATCCTTCAAGGAAATCCTTGGACTGCTATAAATGAGCATATAATATTATATTGTACTCACACAGATACATACACCACATAGTTCCTATACACTGTGTATTACACCACGTGTGTGTACCTAAGTACATACTACTTATACAGCTATATTATTATTCTACGTTATAAAATTCACTTCACACAACAAGTAGTAGTAATAGTTGTTGTTGTTCCTTCCATGCTACGTGGCTGTATCTGTCTATATTCACACAAACACATAACACACGTTCCTTTATACCTCGTTAGTTATAAAGTTTCTAATACGCAGTAAACCGAAAAACACTTTCGCACTGTTATTTTTCCTATTCTCCTATACTCCTACATCACTTTGTCATGTTTCTTCCTCGTTTTCCTTTCCTCAGCTCTCACAGTCGCAGCACAGTACAGCAAATTCAAATAAAACAGGCTGTTTGTCGTGTCTGAGTGTAAGTGGAGTGTGTATTAGTAAAAGAGAACGACTCAAACTCAAAATCCGGGTAATTTTCTCATAATAGACACACATCACATCACACACTCACACTATTCACGAAAGAAACTCTAAATGCAGTATTGCTATAAGTAAATACGTACAAGTAAGTATAAGTATTTGTAAATGCACGAACTTTCTTGAACACACACACAGAAATTGAGGCACACACGAGGAGTGTATAGATTCAGACGACGGGCGAGTGTGTTGTAACAAGTAAAAATATCAAACGTGAACTAGTCTCGCATGCAATAGAGATACTGTCATCTTCTTCCTTATCATATATTACCATCACATTCACATAATAACAACACAAACAGCAGCTCGTAACGTCCCTACTAAAAACTCAGTCAAACTGTGCAGGAAGGGTACAGTGTTTACGTATGCACACACAGCACTGTTCTTTTATACTATGTTACGTATGCACATACAAAAACACAACTTGCTCGCCTTTGCCTTTTGCCTTGTGTATGTAACATAACTATCTCCGTTTCACAAGAAAGTACTCGACTCCACTTTATACTTGCTGTATCTCTCTCTCTTTCGACTCGAGGAAACTAAGACAAGGTGGCTCACACACACACACACTTTGTGTACACAACTAGTACATACACATCACACACACACAAAATATCATTACTTACATTACATTACGTTTTACGTATAGACAACCTATACTTTTATATACACGTCCCACTCTTCCATTACACTACAAGTAAGTACTAATGCGAAATACAATGGTAGAGAGTAAAGAATCGTCTGTCCGCACGGTCATAGTCATTTCACAAGAAAGTACTTAAATACAGCTATTGCTATAAGTGTATTTAACATTGCACACACAATACAATAATAATAGTTCGAGTGTAATTGACGCACAGCTACAGATACACACTCTCAGAGTCTCACTAAATACTTCTCAACACTAAACCTAAGTAAATTCACTTAAAACACCAAACAGCACAAACAACTATAACAGAGTCAACGTCAAATGACTTATACCATTAGTATAGAACTGCAATGCCTATGTACACGAATAAAACTACGCGGTTAGACTCTGCTATAGTATATTTACAAATACAGCATGTTTAGTTAGTTGTTTGTTGCAAGACACAATTTGAACATTGTTTAAGTGCAATGCATGCTTTTGTGTTGTTGGATGGTTAAAATGCTGAACAGAACAGGGAAACACAACGAAACTCTCGTCGTGTTGTTCTCTCCTGCATGTAATCTAATGTGAAGGCAAAGTCAGAATAAAGTTTCGTGTAGTCTGGTGGTGCTGTGTGGCTGTAGTAGTAGGACTCTGGTAGTAATAGATGTGTGTTTGAATGAGCCATGGTTTGCTTTTGCTTTGCTCTTCTGGCTTATCGTATCGTGGGTCTAGTCTAGTCGTCACGTCACACTCAGTCAGCCTTTCCTTTCAATCCAGCATGAAGCAGCAGCACAGCAACCAATGATTCTGCATCACTTTAGTCCGTGCATATGTACTAGGCTACTAGGAGACTACACTCTGTCTAGTCGACATGTATTCCACGTATATTTTACATATAGCTATAACGCACCATGTGCATGCATGAGCTGTCTTTCCGTGTATAACAGTAAAAGACCTGTAGTATCTCTCTTTACATTACTCTATATAATTCAAGCACAGGATTTCAGTCCAAATTCTTTTCGACTCTTCTTATAGAATAGAATAACCCAGTGTAAATTATTGGTGCTGTAATGTACAGCACAACGTGATAGGACACTCATCACTCAACACTTTGTTTTCTCGTCCCTCAACACATATCTCTACATTAGAGGCTAATATTTAATACTAATATCCCGATGAGCTATGAATGATGATATAATATTATAGTTTCAAGTTTCATCACATTGTGTGTAAAGTGTGTATGTAATGAATGTATTATGAATGTAGGTATATCATACGCACATAGTAAAACACATGAAATAATCTAATAATATTTTACTATTATAACATTTCATCGAGAC
Organism: Pogonognathellus longicornis; assembly: GCA_034694085.1. NCBI lineage: Eukaryota > Metazoa > Arthropoda > Collembola > Entomobryomorpha > Tomoceridae > Pogonognathellus > Pogonognathellus longicornis. Next base: position 14,883 of record JAQFYB010003374.1, on the reverse strand, counting down.
AATCGCAAGTAAAGAGTCTTTCCTCGTAAAAAACAGCCTTCCCATAATATTACCGACATAAATATACTGTTGTATAGCACAATGTATATTATGTATAGGTAGTTAGATTGCATACATAATTCTGAACAGCAATTGAAATCCTTTCTGAACAATATTCCCTGTAGTGTATATAGTATAGTATATGTTACACTACACTGCTAGTAGGTATGTAAGATAGAGTAATAATTTTGCGTGCAAGAGATTGTGAGAAAAAGTAAATAAATGGATGGGGCAGGAGAGGAAGATTGACGAACGAGACGAAAGGAGTGCAGGAGACAATACAAGGCAGTCAAGACTATATTTATGCGAATACAAGAACACGTACAAGACAAACCAGGGGAAAGGAAAGGCCGTTTCGATCTTCACATTCAATTTCAATTCAAAAGACTCGTTCGCATCGAACATAGTAGTGTGAAGTATAATATACAAAGCTATACAGTGGATGTAAAGCAAAGTAGGATGGAATAGCAACTACTTACTAAGTAAGTAATAAGTAACTCAAGAGATTGATAATGTAGTTATGTATTCTCGAAGTGGAGAATATTGTCTGTATATGTAACGTAACGTAATGCATCAACATTCTCCTTTCATTTTGCATATTATTACAAACTACAAATACTACCTACACATGTATAGGCACTAATGTAATGCACATAAAATAATTTATGTACTTTATAGCAGAATGTAGCATCCTCACAAAGCTTAGGCAACAACTCACTAACTAATGCACGGAGAATACAAAGTACAATTACAGCTACACACAACAGACACTGATATTTCTCCTAAGGATGTATGTAGTATAAATGTTTGAGGAATAATTCCTTTTCCAACCTTCCTCGTGTTCTTATGTACAAGCATAGAGTTATGGTAGTAGTACATAGTTAGTAGTACTTAGAATCCTTAACCATCAAAGTAGTAAGTAAGCACAATCGATTATTGTTATTATGTTTATATTGTTCTCTCATTTTTATTTCACTAAGGCTAGAGATAGTGCTTTTATTGTCATGTATTGTGTTGAGCTCTAAAGTACTAGTAGTAAATCGCATTTGAATAAATACTTAATAGTACATCTCAATGAAATTGCAATGAACTGTCTTGTTAAGTAAGAGATGTAAGGCTGCCATGGAATATTTTTAAGGATGTTGTGTGATTGAATGGATGAATGAGTGGAATGAAGTGCGAGAGAGAGATTGAGATATTTCCTACAGATAGTTTTCTTTTTGAGTGAGTTGAGCTGAGTAAGTTAAGCTCCTAAGAGATACAGCTCACATTTACAAAGACACAAAATGCATACTATTACATAGCTACTAACTACGAAAGACAGATAACTGACGGATTGTATGTATGTATAGTAACGTATACGTAATGCAACAGAATAGAATTCTACTAAAACTAAGTAAGTAGAGTGACAATGTAATGCAATGTTACACTACTGGGGCTATGATATATTTCTACTTGTATAAGTATCTTAGCTGTGTATATATTTTACAAGTATAAAAGATGCACACAATAGAGCAGAAAGCAAGCACAGACAGATATACACCAATATCATAGCCGTAAATTGTGCATACTACGAGGAATCGAGGAAGGAGTATAAGTGTATACCTACATACAAGTTGTACTTATAAAACTTCCTTAGCTTTACTTTTACACAGAAAATGAATAGAGTTCGAGAGTGTGGAAATGCACACTTATAAAATATAGCTTAGCTATAGGAGAGTAGAAATGTATAGCAACAGTGCATGCCAGTTTAACTCTCAACAAAAGTAGTGAACCTCTGTAGTATGCATGTAGTGTTGTAAAAAAGGTCAACAATCTGGCTAAAAGTGAATCTAGCCAACATATAGTAATAATATAATATCACACACAACCCAGTAAAACAGCTGAACACTCAATACTCACTTCCCTCATTCTGTATTTCCATATCCTACATATATATTCCATTGTATTGCTACACACTGCTACAAATACGATATAAGCTAAAAGAGCACTACTAAGTAGTTCCTTTCAGTAACAACAAAATTCTATGCATACCAGAATTTATCACAATTATAAATTGTACACAACTATGTGTTAGTGTCTTGAACAGTGAGAAGAATTAGTCACTTGCTACTTACTATTTACTACTGTACTACCTACCAGTATACACCAATCGCCATATAAATAAACAATTCAGGGCCCTTTCAACTCAACACTAAGTTTTATGAGGTTAAATTATAGAATAGATATACACAAACACATTTAGAATATACACGCTACCTTCTAACTACTACCTGCTCAACCTTTACACACAAGAAAAAGGATATGAAGAAAACTAACTCCAATTTACTAGTTTCAAAACCAAGGAAAATTAAAGATCGTTTAGAGTAATCGCGAGCCACAATCTATGCATTCTACTATGTACTATACGCCTATTTAGTAAACTAAACCATATTTGTTGAGAAATATAACTCCCTTTATGTCTGCAGCTAGTAACAATCGTAGCATTCTATTACAATACACTACACACAGCCTTTAGTTGCATTTTTAAAAGTACTATCTAGCTACTTAAAAAGAAATAAACGTAGTAAGTATAAATTTGGACACATAAGATTTACGCGAAGGATTTGGCATGGCTGTGATTTTGCATACATACAATACATATACATACATTAAATACAGGTGTATCGCATAACCTGCTACCTTGTATTGCTTACTGTATAAGATAGTAAAATAACTAAATGATATTCACAAATTCTAAAATGGCAGTAGTACATTTAGTAGTAGCTCTATCTCTATCATTTGTTAATGTGTTATTTACTCAGGTAGCTTCCAAGAAAACTCCTTAGTTAGAAGACTACGAGACAGAAGATAAAAACAGTGAAGGTAGTTGGTAGTTGGATTCAATTGAGCTGAGAGAATCTGAAGAAGGAAGCCTTTACTTACTTTTCATTTAGCATGCCCTGTGAACAAGAAGGACTACTCCACAGATAAATACAAGGCAAGGCAAAGCAAGGCGGCAAAGCAATTCCGTCACATTACACACACATATACATTTTATGAACATTATAAAATACAAAGTACTATATTGTACTAAACTTGTGGCTTCGCTTCAATCAACCTCACATTATTTACTATCACAGGCATTGATACACGTCCGACACTATCCATATATATCCTACTCCTTTGAGAGCTTGCTTCCTTAGGCTTTCGTCATTGTCATACAGTCGAGCTATTATTATTGTGTGCGAGTAGCTAAGTTAAGTATCTCCTCCACATAGACAGAGAATCTGAAAGAGAGAGATATCTCTCTTGTGTGTCTTTGAGATACCTAGCAGACCAAAGAGCAAAAGTACACTGTAGGTTATATAATGTGTTCAATGTACAAAATCTCTGGGTATAGCCAATACACAGATAGCAGCATGATTTTATACACCCAGCAGAAAGATATTGCAAAATGACATGGAATTACATTATTACGTGCAGTTACCTGTACTTATACTCACATTACTATTACAGCTGAGCAAGGGTGGTTTCCTTTCGGTTGACTGTCTCTCCTTGTACAGTATAAAATACTTTCAATATCTTGCCAATGCATTATACACAAAGATACACATGCACACAGATATTATTACTACAACTATATATGCACTAGCTTTTAGCAGTATTTTACTAGAATATATATGGACGCAAATCTACTTCTGGTTTGCTTGGCTTACTACACATATTGAATACATACATCATAAACATAGCGTAGCTACAACTTTCTACACAAACCTCTGCAATTCAACATTGAAACTTTAAAATCCACAGTGATGATGCAATACAGTACAGTACAACACGGCACTACTTACGTATTGTGAGCTATTGTATTTTTGTAAATTCGTAAGCTATGAGTATACATGGAAGAGATGCACAGAATACCTGTGTACAAAACACAACGAGAATATATACAGTACGAGCAAATCACATTTTATATACAGAGTGCTACACTAAGAAAATAGTTTGCACAGGTAACACTGTGGTGTGTGTGGTGGTAGATTTACATTACATAGTAGAAGCTAGGCTGTGTGTTTGTATGTGTTTTGTGTGGAGAAGTGTAGTATGGTGTGTCTGTATTATTATGATGAAATGAACTGCAGGGGAACGAACCCTAAAGTCCTCACCTTCTTTTTCATCATGAGAACGTATCTCTTGCGTCTCTCTCTCTCACTCTCTGTACATTATTGCAATGCGAGTAAAATGCAAAGCAATCCATGCCACACTATATGTACTATGTGCTTCACTTTTATCTAACTGCTCAAGCTAATAGTGTTATTTAACTTAGCACATCAATCCTAGTGTTTACAGAACAAGTATAGTGTAATAATCCCAATGCTAATATATCGCAGACAGCTCTCCTCTCCGGCTTTTATGTGCTGCCTCTGTACATAAGAGTTATTTGTGGAAACAACCTGATGCTTTAACCTCCACCGTTTATTTGCACCCTGATTATATAAACATGATATTTTATGTGTGTATTCCTACATTTAGGCATAAAAATCCATTTTCACTCAATCAACCGCTTCATGAATGAACGTATATAGTAGCTAATAACACACACATTGTAAGTATTATATTATATAATATATTTGTGCAGTTAGTTTAGAATGAACATTAATTATTGCTATTAACTTTACAAACTTACGTATAGACGACATTAGAAAACAGATATGCCTGCTCGAACTGTGGACTATGAACTATGGAAGTTGTAAGGTATGCAAAAGCAATAACAAACCGTAAAATGGAAAAATACAAATCAAGGCTAAGTGAAGGTGTACTTCATATTATACAACGTAATTGATCTGGCTTTTTCCTAGAAATGTATGCTTCATTTTTATGAGTTTCTGCCTACTTTTATGACTTCCTTGAATTCGCTAATATTTTCTACGCCATAAATTGCAAATTAAATGAGCAATTTATTAAAATTAAACTATATAAGTAGATTATCGGCCATTACGTTTGGTACAAGAGAATAAATTCGGCTGCAATAATCAAATTTTAGCATTTTGTCACGAAAAATCAATCAGATCTCAAGTATTATAATTAATTGTGACGGAAGTAGTAGTAAAACTAGAGTTTTAGAAAGAGATACAGTGGTAAGAATGAATGTAATGCAAAATACATTGATGTACAAGCAAATATTTTATATAGCTAGGATAACTTGGACAATTCCTTTCTCTTCAACATTCACGTAAATTGGATTACATTACAAATACTCGACATTCTGAAGTGGTTTTCAATATGATTCCATTTGCATTTGTATATTGTACAAAGTACAGCAAAAGAGAGAGGACCACATTGTGAAAGAATTGAGTGCAACTAAAGGGATGGAGAGAGAGAGAGATAGATTAGACATTTGTGACTTGTGTGTGTGCATTCACAGTATTTACTGTCGCGACATGTTACAATCGAATCACTTTGGAATGGAGTAACACTCATGTCATCTCTTGCATACATATTATGTTATGTCGCATGACACATTCATGCATATTATCCCCATATACCCTTCACATTCACGACAATTCATTTTGATTCAATAATAAACATCAGGGAGCAACAGCTCCGAAAATTTAATTGCATTGCGTTGCTCAACCTGTCATTCTAATTCTAACCATGCTAAATGCAACCAGTATATATTGCTACAAGGCTACTACTAATACACTACTACACACTGTACACACTACTACTACTACACAGTACTACTAGAAACTAAAAATGAACAGCAGCAACGAATAATGACGATGAAATACTAATATAATAATAATGCATGGAAACATTGTAGGTATCATATGCAGGAACTGAACTTACATTGCGATTGCTATATACTCTCGTGAGTTAATTTCAACCTAGTACCCCTAGTACCTTTCTGTAGTACCTACCTACATTACAGTATCTAAAAATCAATCGCTCACAAACCTGTTACCATTATAAATACCTCTGGCTACTCAAACAATGCTGAACGAGGGTATTAATTATCACAATTAGTATAGAGTTTGGGCAATGGCAATTTCTATACCTAGAGAATATATTAGTATTATACGAATTTTTACACACAAATAAATTTTTTGCAACTGATTCCATACACAACAACATTGTAGTTTTTACTTTTTCTGGTTGAACTCACTCATGGTCATATTAAATAGTCGAATCCTATGTAGAGTCGCTTTTGTTTGAAATATCTAATGTAATATTATAGCCTTTGGATGAATTTATGATACGAAAATCATGTTGTAATGCTATAGGTGGGGAACACTAGACTGACAATAGAAATACCTAACACAAAAGACTCGTACAAAGATAGAGATCATTCAGAGATTTTTAAAGATAAAAAATGAAAACAGTGTACACATATCTACATACTGCATATTATACTAATGAGACTTTTACTCACATGCTACTGTGTTGACGACGACGTACTAAGGGCTACTGACTGAAGGTTAGATGGATTCGAACTTGCATGAATACGTATAAATAATGTAACGAAAGGGCTTACTTACTGTTAGCACATAAATAGAAAATGAGAAAATGATTGATACTTTTGCGATAGGGATGTGGATCTAAATAAAAAGTAAACTGTGAGCAATTTTTTATTTTCAACTCACAAATCGGGTACTAAAGTTACATACTTTCTCCTGCTGGTGCAACAGAAATACCTTTCCCGGATGCCGATGGATCAGAACTTAAATATTAAATATTTATCTTATAATAAAAGAGTAATAGATCCATAATCATTAATGATGAAATACAAGAAATGCAACTACAGTAAATAAAAGAAAATCTTGAAATATTATTGTGTTGAAATAGAATAATTTTGAAAAATTCATTACAATGTGTCATTTAACGGTGTAGTTTTTACATACTTTTTATCTAGCTAAGTATAAGTATTATGCTGTTAAAAAATTCAAATGCATTTCGCCATGTTGGATCAAAGTCCATCCGCATCCCTGTAAAGTTGATGAAATGAGAAGTAGCTTAGCTTACAACGAGATTCTTTGGAAAATCCAAGTCTATTTTTACACATTTCCAGAAACTGCAGTGAAACATTCACACAATCTGTAAGCATTTCTTTTTTCATCTCTCGACTACAGTCTGAAAGTTTTTCCTTCGCCTTGAATGCATTTTGTTGTATCTCTCGGGAAAGTTTGACTCGGATTAAGGCATTCATTGCCTTGCAATCAAAACAGACAAAAAGAATCCAATCTTGCACAAAATTATTTCAATTTGGATGTTTCACTCTTTATTTCTCTTTTAGCTTCAACAGTAAGAAAGACCTTACACTAAATGAAATGAAGTACTATATAGTCTCATGCTTTTCAAATTCTAACGTCTTATCTCATTTCAGACGATGCTACACGAGTAGCATGGTTCATTTCCTTCGTAAATGGTTATTAATTTTACTTATGTATATGTATGTAGGTAGAAACATTTGAACTTTCCAATGAGACTACATCCGTACATTACTTGATGTAATAAATAATGGTTCTTCCTACACACATTATTACAAACATAGATGATAATAGTGAATCGTGCAAGTATGCAACTATTCATTATTGCGTAATTTGTTTTTAGTGTGGTGTAAGTAAAATAAAGGGAAACAGGCAAATTGATCCATGGATCAATTTGGCTTGGTGCTTTACTGGGTCCAACTTGACTCCATTCCTTTGCATTGCATTCTCTTCCCCACAATGAAACTTTACGCCCTCTTCCACATTTCCTTACATAGGAAAGGCAAATTCATTGTATATTATGACTCTCACTTTATATATAACACGCTGTAAAATATGCTAAACACTAACTAAGACAACTCCTCTCTCAGTCCAATGCAAGTGACCTGCTTTTTAGTACTTACACGATCTTCTCGTTCAATATAAAATCAAATAACCGCTCCCTTATGTGACAAGACACAAAAGAAAGTTCAGAGAGAATGGCGACTTGGCATACTGGCACGCTGGCATGACAGGCGTGCAGACTCGTAGCAAAGGTGGCTTAATATCTGTACACAACACGGTTTACAACCATATTATATGCACTTATCAACGTCATAATTCATTTCACTGCCTAATTTGTGTGCTCATCTGTTCGTGGAAGTTAAATGCTCAGAAACCCAACCACATTGCATTGTGAAGAGTGGAAGTTTATAACAACAAACACAAAACGTCAAAAGGGAAAACACTTCTAAAAACAATGAGTAAAGAGCACACTCCTCATATACAGTACCTGCGTGTATTATACAAATATTATTATTGATACACGAATAGTATACTGAATAGGAGAGATACCCGTGCAAATGGAAATGCAAAACATAACAACAATAAAAACAACAACCCTTCCTACTAGCTCGAACATTAGCAAACCATTTCCTTACTATTACGAACCCACACAATCTCCCTTCCCTTGTGATTTAGCTGTGAAAACAGACTCATGCTGCATAAAATATGGAATGAGGAACACCTCTTTCGTATGTGTGTTGAAATCCTTCTATAAGCAACATGTAAAATGAAATGTTGTCGACGACTTTTCATATTACTAGCTATGAATACATAATACATATTTATACATCTCCCTTCACACTCCATTCTCCTATTCTATTATACACACATCTATACACATACACCCTATGCATAGCAAAATGAAAGGTAGAAACAGATTGGATTGAATATTAGTACATACATACATACAAGAAGATATATTTGCATCTTTGCCTATCTATTATATACCTATATTAGTCTTTGCATGCACAAGACAAGTTTTGTTCACTTAATTTACCATCACACACACTCACTCAGTGTTGGGCAAACCTACTCAAGTCAACTCTCTCGTTTTATTGCACAAGGAAAGGTGAAATCCAACAGATCCAACTCCGGCACCTAATTAAGCAAAGTAAAAGGGGCAGGCTATACACTACAATATAAAATATAGGATCTATCCCACATAAATTGCGCTGTGTAACTTTATATACCGAAGTTTGCGGTGTGATGTGTCTGTGTGTGTGGCGAAATATTAAAGAGTTGCAAAGAGCTGAGGTGTCACAAAGTCAAGCATTAACTACGTCATTACTTTATTACTATCATCAACATGACAGCTTTTCATTGAAAAAGCTTATAGGACATTTATAGCATAAGCTTTTTCTATGACAGCTTTAAGAAATTATGTGATAAGCCTCACAATCACATTTTCTCACCTTCCTATACAAGAACTAACACTATCTTTACCTATTCACATTCAAACAGAAAGCCCAGGAGATGAGATACAAGGAAGAACAAGGGACTTATAAAGATATTTTCATTTTTCCACGTGGGACTTGGTATAGAATACAAGCAACTTTGAGATTTATACATACATTGCATAGAACACACAGCATTTTACATAAGTAGACCCTTGTTTGTGTCAGATTGCAAAATGCTTGCATAGATACACATACAAGTAGGTAGAGTCTGTTGCACGATATAATCTAATAAAAATGACTGGCTCTGGGGATTCAGATCAATCTAGAAACTATAAGAGCCAGACACAATTCTCAAGAGTGAAAGAAAATATCAAAGTCAAAATGATTGCAGTTTTTCTACTTTTAATCTTTAATGCGTTTTATATCTTTTTTGAATGGATGTACCGAAATAAAACCAGGTGAATTGACAGAAATGCACACAGTGAGGAAACACTCCCATAAGTTGTCATTTATTATCAGTATGTAGAATGCAGAGGGATTTTAGCCGTGAAGATAAAGTAAGTAGTAAACAGAAGAGTTTATAAGATTTGAGGTTGTGTGTATTACAATAAGGTACCTGAAAATGCAAAACATGTTAAATAAAAAGTAACTCAAGCCAAACCATAGGACAGTTTGCATGCAAAACGAAGTGTAGTTAGACAGAATACACATTGTATAACTACGTTAGTATTTCCCTTTAGCTTTTACACACAATGGCCAGGTAGATGGATACGAAGTAAATGAGTGACTGTTTAGAACAATTATTTATGATGGAAAACAGGGAGGACATGACAGCAAAAGTGAAGGGTACATTGCATTAGACATTTGCACTGTGGTTTTATGTGTGCATAAATTCTATACCAATACACGTCCCACTATAATCCACCAAAGTAATTGTATTTCCTTCAGCAAACGACATATACACGACGAAATGAAACTATGTAGGTATATGTCTACAGATATTCTCCATGTAACATGCAATCTCAGTGCGATACTGAACCTAGCATAAATAAAGAGACAACAAAGTTGATTCCACTTTTTACTTTGCATATATACACACATGGACAACAAGAAAAAACGCAATAAACGTATGCTTCACATTCACGCATACTTAATTCTGCCACAACGATTATTTTATGTGACAACAGCCAATTGTTTAAACAAGCCAATATTTTTACAGGTCAATCCTCATACGTAGAAAACTAGTAAAGCTATATCTCATGATTTAATCCTTGTCATATTTTATAAACAACACTGTTTATAAAATTTACAATTCCTCAGACACAGATTTTAAGCACTTTTCAACTGCAATTGATTTACAATTAAGATATGTACTTTCCTTGAATTCTTGTTAATTTTTTCGGACAAATACAAATGAGTGCCTATACTCTGACTAAGACTTGTGTACGCCTTATCTGTTTCCAAATCTTATCTTTCTATTCCCTGACAATTAGCATGAAATCAGTGAAACAGACACGATGAGACAATCGGAGCAACTTTCTACTCCTGAAGTGTCTGTAGTAAAGTCAAAGCGTTCTACATACCTCCATCCTATATTTTCCTATCCTACGTGTGTGTATTCCCAACTCGAGCAAGGCATCAAGCATTCTGCTGCTGCTGATGCCCTGGCTCTGTCGGCTCTTTATATTACAGAACTTGTAACATGTCTGCCGTTTGTATGCAATCGCTTCATATTCCTATATACTTGACTTCTACATCACGCTACTACATAACACACAGCAGAAAGACAGCACAGTGCAACAACAACAGGCCAGAGAGCTATCGTAATAGAATCGAAGCAAAAGTAGCAAGCTTTTCTACACTATAACAAGAAGAAGCCGAAGCCGCACACAGAGTCTTCACTCAAGTTGGCAAAGCACAGTTTGCTTTTCAGTCATAGATGCTATCCTCGCCGTGCATTTCTGCCCTGAACAACTCAAACCTTTTACACTATTCAATTCAATTTCTATCCAAAAAACTACATACACACACAAAGTAGCTGTGTGTATACGAATCGCGTAGATATTTTACCAGGCAGAAGAAGTAGCAATCAATGTACACAATATATACCTACCATACCACACATAGTATATTACTAACTATACTCAATAAATACTTACACCATGCATGCATGCATTGCATAAAAGCATATCATAGCCCTACTACTAGTTATGTAGCATCCTACGTTTTCTACAGTTTCTTACATTCTAATACATTTATACAGTATATAGGTACTTGCACTTCCATGTACAAACACACAACTAGCTGAGCGCGGTTGTACTAATATAAGTGAATAATATTACATGCACGTTTGCACGTATATATACATAGCTTTAGCTTTGCCACGTACACGGCCGTACTTTTCCATGTGTCGCTATGCATGCTGCTGCTGTGAATAGTGTATGGAATATATACTACACTGTATGTATGTGTGTATGGGTATGCCAATAACATTTTCCCATTGACACAAGTAAGTGCACACAGAGAACCTCCATCCTTTTTCCACTTCTCAAGCAGGTTTCCACAACAATAAAAATTCTACCAAGTTTTCCCGACTTGCTATGTATGTGCATGTATGTATATAGAATATGTATGTATGTATCTGTATGAGCTTCGTAAAATGCAGAGGGTATAGTATACTAATAGTTGAGTCAAGTATGTATGTATGTATCTAGGATGATAATACTACAAGTCAACTTACTTGCCTTCACTTCCCTTACTTTTCTTTTCCCTTCGAACGTTGTTGTGTGTGCAGTAATATTATTACGTTGGTTGACTTGGTATATTGTTAGGTATTGTGTGTGAGCTTCCACTTACTTGTACTTGCCTTGGCTTAGATTTGTTTTGGATTCGCTTTGATATTAGTCGTAGACAATACGTAGGAGAATAAAAGAAAAGAACACATGAGAAGGCGAGGAAGGAAGCTCTGCGTTGAACAAGTCAAGAAAAGACGAGAGATAGCACACACCAGGATTCCTAAGTCGACATTGCACACCAAAAGACCTTCCTCTCTCTCTCTCTCATCTTCTTATTTCACGTCACAATCTGTAGCGAGCGTAACAACTGCACCAAGTAGCTGCTGACTTGGCTGTATTTTACTTGGATTGTACATACAAGTATGAGTATGATGTTCGCTTGCCTTAAAGCGTTTTGTATAGAGAGATATGTATAACTATTAGTCAAGTGAATGCAGAGGACAGCCTGTAGGAAATGCTACTATCTTTACTAATGCTCTTGCATAATGTAAGTAAACTCCCTTCGTTTCTTTCGCCGTATTAAATAGCACTAAGCATCATAGTAGTGCATATACAAGTGGTAGCAACTTCCATTAGTATACTAAGTACATTTCAAATGTTCATGGCTACTATGTATTGTCGGAGAATAGGAGTACCTCCGCGAGTATAGCTATTATGACCAACAACAAGCCAACCGGACAAGGTGAGATTCCGAGTTATGTAAAAAACTAATGCAAATAAGCAACAAGGGTAACAGTCATAAAATCTGTGTGTTCTTCTAATAGCATTACTAGAAAGGAAGTTGGTACATAATACAACTTTATCTCGTCACTTGTGGTTTTAGACTTTAGTAACAATAACAAGTAGACTGTAATAGTACAAGAAACTGCATTGTTCGCATATCATTTTGATCTGGAAACGACAAAAGTAAGAATACAGTAGCTAGGTAGTTGTAGGTAGCATTTAAATACACAAAAGGAAATTCCTTGTTTGTGTTTTCCTTGGGTAATTTACAAATACATATTCTTTTCACATACGAATGCACCACTCAATTTTGAATTGAAACAAACTAGACTAGTCAATAAGTGATAAAAACGCATCTGCCTTTCTTTGACCTTAGGAAATCTTGGAACACGAAATCTTGACGTGAGTTGGAGAAAAGAAACGTACATACATACTTATATAGCTCTACACGTTAGATAGAGCAATGCAATGGAACAATCTGAACATAATGACGCACGACAGAGAAAACAACAGCGGATGTTAGCAGAAAGATCCATTTGCACTCAGGGACCATACCACTATCTCCCATTGAACACTATTATCTCTCTCTGTAACAATTTGAACAGTGCTTCGACTACGACAACTCTCCTATCGCAGTCACACTCGATATACTCAAAAGAACTCAAATATTGTACTTGTATAAAAAAGCAGTAGGTATACCTATAGCTAATAATACATAGAGTCGCTGATTGAATTTTAACTTACAATACCATGCCATCTCTCAGAGTTCGAAACTCACATTCTACTAGGGATGTATGTAAAAAAGTACCTTAGCTTGCTATTCAATTCTAAACGATGTGTCTAATTCCCAACTCTTTATATTTCCTTCATTGTCATGTTATACCACAAGAATAAAGAAACATAATGCAAGGAAAAACGACAATGAATGAAACGACAATCACGACAGCAGACAATTTCACTAGACTTTCAATTTCTTTTGTATCTCCGCTCCTGAATCCAATGAAACATGCAACGTACAGCAAAGTGGAAGATTCGGGGCGAAAGAGATGTCGAATTTCTTACAGCCGGAGACCTACACGAATTTCTACACGCTAAAGTACCATAAGTAGAATACAACTACAAGAGAGATAGAGACTGAGAAAGAGAGTAAAGTTAAAATCCCTCTTTCTACCAACCAAAACCAACTCGTCGTTGGTTGTTGGCTGCATCATCCAACTCTCAACGAACCCATGCAGCCAAACCAACCTAGTTTTCCCTCGAATTCTATTGAATTCACCACCACCGTCTTCCGGGTTGATTTGGATCTCTCTCTCTCAACTCTCGCTGGCTCTACACTATTCTTCAACATCCTAAGTACTACATAGGTACATACACCATGCCATACACATACCCTACCAACCATCCTCCCTCCTGCGTCTTCCTTTTCCAAATGCAGAGTTTCCTCGTCTTGTTCTTTGCCTTGTACAGTTTTGCCTTAACTTCACTCGTTACTTCGAGAACGACAAGAAAGAGCGAAAAGAGCCAGAGAGAGAGTTTAGCAAAAAGAAGACGAAGAAGACTTCGCACTCGTTTCCTTGAATTTCAGCTACCACTACCACAGTGTACAACTCGAAGAGGTTCTTTCAACATTCATATATAAATGCCATCTCAGAGTATTTATCTTGAATATATACAGTGTAGTGTGTATAAATGTACGTAGCTATGTGTGAATGTACAAATATATTCCTTTGCTATACTTTCCATTTACTTAGCTTGACGTTACGTCACTGTAGGTAATGTAACGTAGCGGAATGGGCTGCCTACATAGCCTCAGTCTCCCTTTTCGATATTTCTTAGTGATCTTCTTCCTCTTCGTCGTCTTCTTCCTTCTTTTGCTAGCTTCTTACTATACAAGTTTCCTCCTCCATCTTCAAACTTTTCTCTTCTTGTTATTACCACATGGAAATACTACGTTTGAGTAGTTCAATTGAAGGCTCAAAGATTTTCCATTCCTTTCTACATTGCAAATTGCATCTTTTACCTATAACAACCTAACCAAGTGCCACCATGCCATCGTTAACAAGTGTAATGTGCGTATTGTATCTACCACGGAATACCTATGGAAATAAGTGTTAATGCTCTTGTACGTGAAAATGCATG
>JAQFYB010003373.1:0-19744 GCA_034694085.1 Pogonognathellus longicornis | reverse complement strand
TTGGGTTCGGTTCGAACAAAATTTTGTTTGGGTTCGGTTCGAACAAAATTTTGTTTGGGTTCGGTTCGAACAAAATTCTGTTCAGTTCAGGATCAAATTTCTGTTCGGTTCGGGAATTGGTATAATATACGTGGCCGAACAGGCCGAACCGAACATGTTCGGTTTGGTAGCACCTCATAGGTACCTACATTTAGTTTTTGCTATTCTGTTCTCAAGTCTTATTTGAGCAAATACGTACATTTTTGTTTGTATTAACCTATTTCCTGACGACATGGGTAAGCATGAAAACCGCTCACGTTGGCTTAACTAGTTATAAAATTATAATTGTATCAATTATACGGTTTTCCATCTATTGTCTATAGTACACAGTTTCGACCATACGAGTGGAAAGTAGAAACCTATGTAGGTACTAATATATAAGTAGAGATACATATTAAATAATACAGAGTTACTACAAGCCGATGATTTTCAAAATGTGAAACCCACAGAAAATTGTCACTGTACATTCTGTCTATTTGAACTAGCATAGTCAATTCTAGAGAATTTTAATCCACAGCGTAAAGCTACAGTTTTATTACACCAGCTAAATCTTGATACTTGAGTGGAGCTCTTTGTGGAGTGAAAGTCAGATTCAGGTCAGTATACTGAGGTAAGCTGTACAGTAAATAAACACATACACCTAGGTAAGGCTTAAATTTTTTATATTCGCTCTCAAACCCTAGGCCGTCTCATTTATTTTCCAGTATTTCAATCGTACTGTCACAGACCTTTTAATTATCTACAACTCACGCTAACACTAAATCTGTCTCAGAAGCTTAAAATATTAATTATAAATATCGAACAGTGGCTACTGTTAAATTCCTGCGATGCTTTGCTGTTACTTACCTCAATCCAATTTTAAAAGTTTTTAAGGCAGGAGAGGTGCTTCCTCAAGTATTGGTTTAACTTCAACCGATACACAAAGCGATTCCTAAACTCACAAATGACAAGTATGGAAATGATGAACTATTTCTGCAGAAATAATCGAAAAGTACTCAGATGTCAGCAACAGTTGGAAATGGAACAACAATTGGTCACACAGTCACACCAAACAATAAAATACGACTAGGTATATATGTCACATACAGATAAGTCTCTTCCACAATATACTTGGACTAGGAGTTGCAATACACAGAAATGAGGAGTGGTGCCTTCAAGTACCCAGTGACAACTGCTGCAGTATCACTCATTCGCTTTTGTCGATAAATATACATATAAGGGTGCACAAAGAGAAAACAGTTGGTTTTTGAGGGGGACGAGACCATAGAGTAGGTACTGGCAGTTTCAGAGAGAGTCGATTTCAGTCTCAGAGTGAGTGAGAGTTTTGTGTGCAACACTAAAGGATGCAGTTTTATTACGTAGTGCTACGCAACATAATAATCTGTGCGTTAATTTCCTTTTTGTGTTGTACCGTATACATGCAATGTCAAGCAAGCACACAACAACGCCACGAGGCAAAAGCAGAATAGACTGTATACAGCCACCGAATCCCATCGTGTCCTTAACCCCCACTCTAGCAGTGCAATAGCGAATGGGATGCCAGAATTGGTACACACATTACATACCAGAGAGAGAATCTTTGCATTCATTCTCCATCCAGCACTTCCCCTTCTGTCTCTCTCCTTCGTCCGAAAAAGTCAGTTGGTTCACTAAGCTGTACTCTGATAACATTTTCAGTTCATGTAGCTCACACGTCAGTCGATTTCAGTTGAGTTGGGTTCAGGTTTACATTTACCATTTAACAATCTGTATGCCTACAATATTACATCCCACCTAGACCATTCCCACTTATATAGGCATTATTAGTTTAGTCACCGTATTTCTTGTGTTATCAACTGGTCTAAACTCTTAGCATTACTGCTAAAAATGGAACACTAATACTATGTATATCCCATGAGCCAAATATTTTCCGGAAATATCATTTGAAGAGCTAAGATTTGAGATTATAAAAAATAACTACGACCATAAATATTTTTCTTTAATATTAATATAATGTGATTATAGTGATTATAATATACAGTCTCATCTCTATTGTTGGCAACTGGTAAGCATTTAGAAAAAGTTAAAATATATTTTACTATTTAATATGACAAACTTGAAACGTGGGAGGATTCATAAAATATTTCAAAAAGAACTTAACTTCAAAAATTGTGTAGCTGGAATATACTTGTATTAAATTGGACATTAAAGCTCCTCACTCAACTCACAATATCTATGTCAGATATAGGTATTTGTAAATGGATCATCTAAGTAAGTTGTAAGTACATAATACGTACAGCAATATTAGCACCTGGGTTCGTACAGTACAGAAAATACGGCAGTGTTTTCGATTTGATGTTGTTAGTTGAACCTAGACATTCAAGCTCAACATGGAAAGAAATAATCGATGACGGCATGGGGGGGAGGTGTTCGTTCTCCGCTGTACTTTCCTTCTGCCTTTCCACTACCACGGTGAATACCCGGCTGTGCTCACCACCTCTGCTCTCCCTATAAACTCTAGTATTATTGCACTATATATATTCTCCCGCATACCAACAAAACGTAGCAGTGCTCTATTCATTTCTCTACAGAGTAAATCACATAGCTGAGCCAACAAGGACTTTACGTTACCAAGTGCACGTTGCGTTGTTGAGCTGAACTCTAGTAAGTCAGACAAAACAGAAGGAAGCTTTGTTGTACGTTGGTCATACTCTTCTCTCTCTTTCCACTCGGCTCATACAACAAACTCGAGCCATTCAACGACTGCATCAACTACTTGCTGCACGAACAAAATAAAATACTAAGGGTGCGTTTTATTCCAGCTAGAATTCAATTCGGATTCGGTACAGTGCTACTACCCTAAGTATGTATGTACCTGCATGCGTAAGAATACACAGGGTGAACATAAAGTTAGAGCTCAGATGCATAAACGCTAGTTAGTATTAGTGTACACGTTTACACACATTAATACTGCAGTATACGTACACTGTGTAATGTAACATACGCACGTACACACAATCACCAACAAAGCCAAGTTTTCATGTCATGTCACGTTCTGACTGCCTATCCTTCCCTTCCTAACAATAAATACCCACAAACTAAATGGAAAAGGGAGATAGCAAATTTTTACGTTTCCTTTTCTATGGAAAGACATTACACTATATGCTATCTGTGTCTATATCTAACCATGGACTTACGCCGTACTCAAATACATACAATAAATAGTACAATAAAGCTAAATAATAATAATATTGCGAGAGAGCTGGGCAGAGAGACGGATAGAGAATAAGAGACCGGCACACGCAGGAGAATATAAAATGAGAGAAGAATAAACGAACTGGGAGCCAACAAAAAGCATAGACATATACATAGCTGGGCAGACTGTATACACGTAGTATATACTTACATACAAGTAATATTTATACTTATATACACATTTCTATTGAACCCCGCATGCATCAAGTTCTGTAGCAAAGCAACGCAACGGAATCAACGGCAAGATATGAAAGCAAGCAGCATAGCAGCGAGCGCAGAGTCATCACAACTCACAACAACACAACAGCAGCTCGCTTTTCTATTAAATATTATAATAGGTACACACAGCAAACACACACACATCTCCACTCATTATTCCATTGAGCAGAGTGTAAATATCATATATCTTTGTGTAATATCAAACAACTATAAAGAATACAACCAAACAATCAAGCTATTTTATCTTATCAAATGTCCATTATACTCTACTTTATACATTGTATCTGTACCGTCTGTAGTATTATATAAAAATAGCAGGTAGGTCTAGGTACCTACATTTAGGTGGTACCTAAAACTAATGTAATCGAAAGGAGACCAGCTACTGATATTGTAGATTTGCAATAAAGTAGTAGGTATAGTATAAACCTTATCCCGGGTATCATTAAGGGTCTATACACACGACCTAGTGTGTATAAATATTTGGCTATAAATTCGTATTTACAAATCCATATTAGTATTGTCTAGTTTGGTCACACATTCATGTGTTGACAACAGTTCTACATATGTTTGGTAGTTTGAGAAGTTCTTCCAAACTTAGTTTAAATATAAAACGAACGATTTTAATCATACCTATCGGTGCAGTAGCCCCTAGCGTTTTAGAAGTTGGATGGGTAACTGACAATCAGTTTGCAACGAGTTATCATTAGCTATCATTAGTCGAGTGATTTCGCAACATAAAATTTGCAGTAATAGGCATAGAACAGAATAAAATACATAAGAAATAAAAAGACTTAATACTAAAACAGTCCATTTCATATTAATTGAATAACATGTAAAAATCAATCATTTATTATATGTAGCAGTGCAATACATAGCAATTATTTCAGTGCTACACACAAGCAGTGCCATGAATACACTATTACATTATTAATGCAATGACAATTTAATATTGTGTTTTAATAGCATAAATACATCGAAGAATTCACGTGTAGAGCAGACACCTGTTATCCTTAGTTTTTATTTTTTCACACAAAGCTGTCACTATTTGAGCTAATATGCATTTAAATTCCTGTTGACTAGGCTGGTCATAATCTTAATATACTGCTACTTCGAGTCATCCATCTTAAACTTAAATGGGACAATTAAAACTTGTAGTGACAATCGCAATTAATGGAGCAATGCAGAAAGGCTTTCGTCTTTCTTTCCCAAAACGAATGATGAAAGAGATTACGAAGTAAAGTGGAGGGGTAAGGGAAAAATGATTAGATGTGATTAGTGCTGGCTGATACAAATTGGGTATTAAAGTCAATAGGGAAAGTATGGCAGAAAGCAAAAAAGCCATGAGATAGGGAAATAAAACTTCGAAAAAACCCAAATCCAAAGGCATGCAATCATTTGCTCCTTTGCACACACACGCATCATATTTCATTAGTTATTAAAGCTATGACTCTATTATGGTTGCCACTTGCCATATGTTTGTCTTCTTTTAAGTTGTGCGTACACAAAGCATATAGGTACTGCATGTATTATACCTAGGTAGGTATATACACTAAGTAAGAAACTTCTACGAATCAAGCATAAGTCTTAAAATAAAGACGCAGTGTACAGGTTGAATAATTTTTGTAATTTTCTTTGTAGACTCCCTCGTGAAAGAATACGTTAACCTTAAATGCGTAAAATATTTTAGGAGTTATGTACATTATAGGAGTGCAATCAACGTTGTTTGGTGTAAGTGTAGCCAACATTCGGTGTTTGAGCACTTATGCAAAGGGAGGCAGGATAAGACAGTATTGGTAGTAAGTAGTAAATGAGAAAGCTGGTTCTTATTCTTTGCTGTTGTCTTTGAAAGTACACAGAGATAAATTCTTTTGAGAGAAATAACGCATGGTAGTAGCATGTCTGTGTCTCGTCTTGCTGATGATGGCACGCAATGATATTAGAGCTACTGGTAGTGCACAGTGGTGGTGGAGTGTAGCGTGTAGTTCGTAGTTGGGAAGATGGTATGGCATCTATGTTGACTGGAGCAGTGCACTGGTGCTATGGGTGAAATGAGTAAAGCCGAGGGAGAGTGTAGAGACATCCAATTGGTGAGGTATCTGAGTAATATATTTAGGAGGATACAATGGAAAACAATGTGAGCTAGCTGTGTTGAATCTCTCAGCAGCCTTGCCTGACATCCACATTGCATTTAAAGCACAACGGGTGTTTCCTCCATAAGGATTTATTTGCAGGAGAAGAGCATTTGCTTTTCTTTCGCTTAACCCTTCCCTCGTCTCGTTATGCAAGTCATCATGCACAGAGTCTATACCTATATGTGTCTAGCTATAGCTTACAATAATTCCCATTCCCTGCACTAGCACTACAACTACCAGCAATACACTATTTACACTTTATATAAATAAGGAACAACACATAAGCATAAAAAACGAAGGTAGACCGTAGAGCTCGTAAATTCATAATAGGTAGACTGCTATTGCTGTTCCAGTAGTTCTCCTGACTCGACTACCTCGTCAGACTATAGCAGAAGAATACGGGATTGGACTTTGGAAAACGCCGGTGGAATAATAGTGTGAGTGTATAGCAGTGTAGTAGAGATAGTTGAATTGAAGTAGCTTTACTCGCTTATTTATTACTTTACTACTACCTACTGCATTCTTTTCTATACTGGATGATTTGACTTGCTCTTTTTCTCCTGTGTTACATTATTATTACCTTACACACGTAGCCTGCCCCTGCCCTGTCTGACCTTTTCTTAAACTTACGTTTGCTCGGCTAATACACAACTTTCTTCCCTCATCTTTCTTTTGCTTATTTCTTCTCAGCTGCTCCTTTCTTTGATTTGATTTCTCTTTGATGATTCACTCAAACAGGTCACTTCACTTCTACCACTACTATTTCTACAGCAGTACATACACGTACACTACACTTCTCTTTGCTCTTTCACTATTCCTAGAATACATTCACTTATACCAATATATTCACCCGTACCCCTATACTCTCTAAAATATTGTTTCAGCAGAGAGAGAGCAAAGTAAAAGATTGAATACACAAGATTTCCATCATTTCCATGCGCCCTTTGTTTTTACCAACGTCAGTGTTTCTTCTTTTTCATTTATTCCATTACTTCTATCTGTTGTGCATATTATATATATATATACCTAATATTTGTATATGTATGTATATGGATAGGTACCTACTTAAACTTAGGTATCAACAGCAAAACAGCTGAATATAATTGTGAACAGAACAGGATGTTGAAATGCACAATGCAATATTAACATTCGTAGCTATATATATGTACCTACTATTATTTATTACGTGTACAATATACACGGCTGTGGATATGAAGACATATTCGGAGTCGACAAATCGTATAACAACTCAAGCCAATTATTATCAATTGTCAAGTCGAATTGTCAAAGACAGAAATAAAGGAGCTCTTTGCAGTAACCCAGGCAGAAAGCTAATCTTATTATTTCTCCGTGTACTAAACTAATATCCAGTAATGCGATGTTATACGAGTGCAGTGCTACTACGAAAAGCAAATCCTAATCCATGTATTTCTCAGTTGGTATCCCCCGGGTAATTTCGTACATATGCTATTTGTGGTTGTAGTGCTAGTAGCAGGTACACGTTAAGAAGTCAAAGCCACCTGTAATGCTCATGGCTGATGGTCCATTCGTGTATTACATAACACGCTGCATATACATACAAAACATGCTTTGTGTTGAAAGTAATTCAGTATATTTGACTTTATGATTTTGAATTAATCTTGTTCTGAACAGGAAATTAACTGCCTGTTCTGTCGCGTTGGTTGCCTACGAGGTGTGTTGGTATAACGAAACAATACACATAAGAAATGGTTTCATTATTAGCAATGCAAGAAAATTGACTACTGCTCCAACCGTTGGAGTCTGTAAAGTTATTTTATATTCAGCTCTTCCTAAACTGATAATAATCCCCTGGGCTTCTTAAAACTACTAATTAAGAATCTTCGTTCTAAAGCTACTTAGTAATAATTGTACATTGCTACATCGGAAATAAAATGACTAAATGGATTTACCTTTAGTTCCGTTCGCCCGTGAGTGCCTTGGTTTGAACAACTTTGTACTTACGACTCCTTGAGGGTCGAGTGATGAAAACAACTACATAGAAGGTTGTTTGAGTAATAATTTGAGTACAAAGAGGCTGGATCTGTATGTGCAATTCTTTTCATCCAACTGGAGGAGTAGAAAAACAAGTCACAAATAAATTGGTTAGGAAATGGTAGAACGTCGAAGACTGCCAAGTCAATTCAATTCCGGATGTTCAAGGTTAGCTTCTTTCCCTGGCTGTCGTCTTGTTGCAATTTACTAGCGCTGCACGATAAATACGTCTTGACTCTGATCCGAGCACATGGAGTGAAGGAGTTTTGTCATTCCGTATTCGTAATGTTTCTACCTGCTCTTACACAAGATAGCCGTATATTTTTTATTTCCGCCAAATATTCCAATCCTTAGTTCCACCCTTTAACTGCCGACTGTAGACTTTTGTATCTTTTGTCCAGTTAGGGAATTTTCACAGTATAAACTTTTTCGTTTTTTCCCTCATTTCTTTTACTTTCTCTATTTCAAACAAGTTGTCGAATTACGTTTCTTCGCTATCACTTTGCATTTAGTGGTTACAATTAGCAAATTCAGTCTCTTGTGCTCTACTCGAAAATATTACTAGCAAAATAGCTGAGAAACGGCAAGTGATAAGTAGAGCCCACATTTGGCTGTTTTAATGAGTTCCGTGGAGATAAAAATGCCGTCAGTTCCAATTATATCGTATCGTTGCTAGTTTGAAACTCTTTTTGGGCTGCTACAGATGTAGTTCTGATTAAATATTTCTTAACAGTATGTATAGTGGTACTCGCTAATGAACTATAATAGCTCACTTACAGCACACTTTTCCTTGGATTTCTTCTGTTGTGTCTCGGTGAACGCTGAATGTAGAAAACCGGGTTATTGTTTTTAGTTCTACAGTACTACTACTAAACAGAATGACGGAATTTCTACTAAAGTTAACGAATCGTGGTTGGTGTAGTGCACCAACAATTAAACACTAAAGACCGGGAGCAGTGAACAGATATTGCAGTTTATTTGAGTAAATACGGCAGTCGTAAGTAATGATCGTAGACTAAAACTTTTTGGAATCCAAAGACGAGGAGCTACTTGGAGTAGAACTAGTAGTGCGTGAGTTTTGTAGTGAGTGTATTTTGTGCTGACTGTTGATATGGTGTCCTGCGTCCAAAAGTGAATGAGTAATGGGAAATGAGTACTAGTAGTAGTGGTTGTAATATCTCAAGTCAAAGTAAAAGTGGAGTGAAGTTAACAAAACTGAGTGAATGGTTTGGTAGAGTTGAGCTAGGAGCAGTAGGTGAAAAAAATATTGAAGGAATAGAGCGAATAATAATACAATAGACGAAGACACCCACACACTTTTTCAGGAGAGGACAAAGAAATGTATCTTGCGTCCATGAAATCTCGAGGCACCCTGAACGGCGATTTCACCATGTAGTAAAGTCCGACCCGACAGAAATTCGGCAGGGAAACATTACCATGCGCACCGAGGCGCCTTTCCTTCTCGCAGACTCCTTTCCTCCACTGCATCAGCTTTCCCCTTCCCGGACTTTTCTATTTTCTTACACAACAACCGTGGACTTCCATCCTTACGTCCTCACTGCACTCCCTACACCAATACCACTATGTACTAACTACAACAAAACATCGCTACTGCCACTGCCACTCACACTACTACCTTACAGTCTACGTATATCAACCAACTCTTTCTTCTCAACTGCTACTCTGTAGCTCCACACTTACCCTTCCTTCACATCCTACACAACCTTTCCAGAAAAGAAAATTCTATACTCACTCTACTCTGTCTATTCAAAACTTACACAATGCAATCCACTATGTAGCAAGCTTTACTATACGCAAGTGTCGTGAAAGCCAAGATATTCTCCGAATCTTGCACAAGGAAAGTTAGAGAGCCACGAACTCGCTCTAGTTTCTCTCCTTTCATTCTCGTCTCCCTCAAGGATTCCTCGATTCACAATTCTCGTCAAAGGGAGAGACTCCAGCAACATACAAAATTGTTTGCTTGAAAACAATTGCAGTAATACTAATCGTATTCCAGATTGGTTTCAGTAATACAATTCCAGCAATGCCCAATCAATTCTGTTCATCACATTTTTTTCAGTCTGAGAGTAAACGCCAATAGCAATAGGAATTTTAGAAAGTCATAGCAAAGAAACGGTTGCATACTTAATTTAAAAAGAGAATAATGATGCTGGCAATAAACAAGTCATGTTGCAAGCGAATGTTGATTGCAATTTGCAATCAGCTTGAGTCAGACTCATCTTGTCTTTTTACAACCAAACAAACAATCAGCGAGAAGCTTTTGTAAATAAAACAATTCTATTTGAAATAGGTATGCAACAAATTGTGTTTATTGAGTTACTTTGGAAAATGATTTTGTTAATGTGTAATCTTGTATTGTGGAAGCGAATTAACTATACGTTAGGTCTCTTTTTGAGAGGATGATAACAACAATGAGTGTAACTGTTAGACAGCCTGAGACTGTTTAGACTACAGTTTGTGCTTGTGGAGTGCAGAGGATAGGATAAGTATGGTCACAGAGTTTCATGGACTGAGTCAATGTAAGACTGTTTGAATAGAGTTTTAAATAATTAATAAGGAAGAGAACAAAGTATTTCGGATGAAATTTTGGACTTTGTCATTGGAGCAATTTATAATACAAATTATACTAATGCTTCACTGCTACACAGTTCGTTTATTCAGGCAGAAAGCGCATCGAAATTCAAGCGAAGGACGAAACACGAAATGGGGAGCAGTTGTTAATGTATTCAGGAAAGCTGAAACTGTTGCTGTTGTCATTCTGTTGAATGCGTCCCATGGTGATCTTGTAGTCAAATTATTCTCGACTCCATTTTAGTGGCTTCTCACAGTTTACTGGAGATTCATAGAGATGAGAAGTTATGAGTTTCTTCCTTTGCCCTTCTCGTTGCCACTTCCCACTTTAGGGACAACATAGGTTGATCCCCGCGCTTGCTGTAAAACCAAAATAATATTTAGCATTACACTAAGCAAACAGCAGCAGCACAGGAAATCTCGCTGGCACAGAGTCACATTTCCAATCGCACACACTTTCTTTCTCAACTTTCTATTGCTAAAAACAATTCTTCACTTACAAACGATTGAAGTTTTACAACTTTCAGCTCTGGAGTTTAATCTCAGATATTTTAAATGCAGTGAAACATTTCAAGCGCGGACATCAATTAGTATTTTTAAATTCGGGGTTATGGTGGATAGGATGTTATGACAAGTTTGTTTCACCCCGTTGAGGCGATTAGTATTCTGAGAGAGAAGAAGGAATTGTAAGGGCTTACAGTATTTATCTTGAGCATGCTACATCTATGTATATTTTACGTTTTGTATTCTCAACTTGGTCTCTGCTGAGGCTAAACTGGAGGATAAACTGGAGCTGTGCCGCAGCTACATGTGCTATTACTATTCCTTTACCAGTGTCATTCTCATCCCGAATAGTCCCAGTCACGCGGAATGATACGGAACAGGGAACAGATCAGACGAGATGAGACGAGTGAGAACGACCAGAATAATCCATAACAGATCATACGCACTCAAATTCATCTAAGTTCATTACAGTCCACCAAAGTGCAAACCTAACCCACTTGTCCACCTAAGTAGCAACCGCGATAATACTATTCTCGCTCTTCTGTTTGTTACACAGACTTTCTTGCAATACCTAAGTACAAGGCTACAATTTTCAACTGAAAAATAGTAACTAAAAGTTGAGAGATAATTTTTCTTCGACAAAAAAGGATAATCATAATAACACCAGTGAGAGATTCAAATCAAACTCTAATATTCAGTCTTTAACATTGTAAACCATAGTTTGGTTTGGAAAATGAAAGTGTGTCTATAAAATATGCTCATGGGGTTTTATCTGTCATAGACACTCTGTCAATTCTAATTAATATAGATGTATAATATAACGTAGTTAAATGCACAGTAGATCTGTCATTGTTTTAGTTTTCGTTAAACATTTATACGTCATTTCTACAAATTTTAAACACAGATCTTAACAAATTTTTGTTACCATTTTAGTAGCTGAAATGGTTAGGAGGTGCGTTTTATGTAAGAATGTATTCATTTTCTTGAATTTCAGGTTCTGATTACGACACGCATAACAGCTATTTATTTACCTCCAAATTATCCATTAAGTATTTCATCTATAGGTAAACAAGTAAAAAACATCCGAACGCACGTTAAATTATATGACTGTACAACCATAATGTTATTTGCATTATGTTAGGTGTATAAAGTATAGCGTTTGTAGAAAGGCGTGCAGCACGAAACGCACCCCACTTGTTTCTAACAAGCAGCGAAGGAAACGACTATTCCCACTTCAAAACTATTGTCACTTAAATCCAAACGTGACACGATTGACAATAGAACGACTAAGGAATCTGTATCTATTGTTTCACTCTTCATCCTCTTACCTATATTGTCTACGCATTCAAAAGTTTTCCTTAGTTTTAGTGGTGGTCTATATGTGCCTACTGCCTACCTAGGTTAGGTATATTTACTATATGAAGATACATGAATGTCTAATATCCTTTGATAGGATATAATCATATATCATATAATTGTATGTATAGTTATAAATTATGTTTTCGAATTAAGTACCATTCTTGCATCACCCAAACTCTCCTATTACTGGCTCCTTTACAGTCTGACTATTGGGAAGTTATAGAGTTTATTCAAATTCAAAGTTAATTGTTACGTAATATATGACAGGCAGTTTTTATGAGCAGAATAAGAAATCAGGTAAAATAAGAATGCAAATGAATTCAGTTTAGAAATATTTGGAAAGGGGGAGATGGATATTATAGAAGAGTGATATCACATTGAAATTCCATGAGACTTTATATGCCCGCAAGGAATTGGTCATGACAAATCGTTGGAAATTGAGATTCAAAGGATGGAAATCTGTATGAAGGATGAAAAAATATTTTGGTGCAGATAGCCAAAGTCAGGTCATGAAAAAGGAATAAGGTTTCAGACGGAATTGTGTCTTATCCTCTCTTGCGGACGTCTCTTGTACCTCCTCCCTTACCGCAAATAGACAGAAAAAGGCAATAAAGTAGAAAAGAGATTTGTCATCAAAACGAGTCTCTGGTATGACTATATGTTACCATGAATAACTACGTTCCTGTACCCGTACTAAACCCAGTTCACTCAAGCTCATGTTAGAACGTGAATGAGGACGTAGGAAAGACAGCAGACGTACCTTCAGAATTTTTAAACTTTCTTTTAATACTGTCACAATATGCTTTTTGCGATATTGCGATTATGCGATTTTGATTCTCACACTTGGAAAGCTATCTAAGGAACCCTTCAAATACTGTGCAGACAAAATTCCGGAAATAGGTCCTAGTACCTACTAATAAAATTAGTTAGCCATATAATGTGTATTTGATAGAAGAGTTTCTACAATACTGTAGCCTCGGTGTTTTCATTGAAAAACAGACTTGTACCTACTGATTATTATTTAAATAAAATTGATCTATGAACTATATTATTGCGAAGCGACTAAGGTATTATTTTATTACAATTTGTTGTAATTGTTACCGAGTTGTGATATGGCACTCTGAAGATTTCATTATTGATAGTTATCGTCTTAGTCATCATGACGCAATAAATAGTATTCCATGAAAACAGCGAGCCTGAAATTTTCGATTTTAGCAAGTGTTTCATGAAAATGAGTGTCGTTTCAAGTTTTGTTTGCTATTTGGTGGGTTATGTGAGCAAATGTTGCTAAAATGTGATAGAGGCTGCAAAGCCCAAGACACCTATAGAAAAAAGAGAACTTGCCCCTTGGGTCAGAATGGAAAGTTAAAAATTTGTGCTGTAGCCGCACTAACCGCACATTCATCAACGCAGCCTTATTCCACCAAACTTCTTCCTATATCTGTACGGAGTGCTCTTAGCAGCTACTTTGCCATATTCTCTAAACCCAAGAACAAAAAGGCTTTAGCGCAAAACTGTTATGGTATAAGACGTGGAGCAGGATTCATAGATTTGGCTCTATAGCTTGCTTCTTTTCTTGCAGGGGCTCCAAGTTCCTTCTCTGTTAGACGGAAAATGTGATGTATAGCAACTAGTGCTCTCCTATATCCAAATAGAACTATTGCTTACTGGTACACATGTTATATGTACAGTTGGCGATATAGCTGTATCTACACAGGAGTACAAACATGTGCTTGGGTATTTGTCCTTGCTTCCAATGTCCAACTCAAGCTTTTCCGTTGCAAATCAAAGGATTTCGAATTCACAAACAATTTCTGTTGATCCGTGCAAAGAGACAAATTGGAATTGTTCCTATAAACTATTATTGTGTTCTTGGTATACTTACTGGGACTTGGATTCTAACTTTAGGTTGTATACGTTTATTATTGCATTAGACTCACTTCCACGTGTGGCCGTGGACATTGCATTGGCTATATAACCAACATGGCAACATGTATCACAAAGCAAGTAAAGATCGCCATGTGAAATTGTGTGGATTGTCGATTGCGAGGTATAAAGGTTCTTATAGGACTGGAATAAAATATTTTGTCCCAAGTGATGTCCAGTTTACATGGCTCTGTGCCTTTCCCATTTGTTTTTCTCCGGAGTGGAACTCAAGGATGCGGACGAACCGATCCAATTCCATGAAATGCACTCTCGCCTTACAAACTCAATCCTTAGTTATGGCCCAGCCAATGCAATACATGACAACCTATGCATAGAAAGAGAGTCATTGACGGAGTTTTTCTGCTTGAGGTGTCCGTGTTCGTCCATTTCATTATTCACTCTAGGAGAGGACACCAACAACATCACCAGCAAAGTCCACTCGACCAAATCCATCCTGGGAACAGTCCCGATAGTCATTGGCCGCACTCTCCCAGTTTTCAACGTGAACACCTTGCACATGGAACTCCAACCAACACCACACCACCAGGAATGAAATCGAAAAGATATTTCTTTTCAGGGACACTCGTCCTACGTGATTTCGGATTTCAATGCATTATTATCCTGATCAAGTTTGTAATTTGGGGCCATACCACGCTCCTCTTCCAAATTGCCAGCCTAAGCATTCAATTCTTTGTAGTGCAATCTCAATTCTCTCTATTTGTTTTCTACAACATGAACTTTCATCACAACCTCAACTCTTTTACAAATATAACCAATACATAATGCAACTTCGACCATCGATTTTTTCAAAAAATTACCAGCTCTCCCTCTCCTCTGAAATAATTGTAAAAATTGTATTGCGAATAAAAATGATATTTTGCTTTCTCCGAAGTTTTCTACAACACTATTAGGTCTTTCACTTCTTGCGAAGTGCACCCTGAGCCATCTGTACGGTCTCAGCTTTACTTTCCGTCCCTAATTTCAGATTTACAACCACCGAGTCGTGTTAGGAATCCTATCCGAAATCAAACCTCCTTCGCTTACATAACCTCACAAAACAAGCTTGTTGTATAATGAACAAAGTGTAAAAAAAATCTAACTTATACTTCGACTGAAAGCTAAAACACAATATTAGATAATATTTGGTAGCTTCTCGGCAAAATTCGAGACTAAGATGTCGGAGGTAGGGTTTATTTTAGGCTTATACTTCAAATCTCATGTACCTAGTTTGAACTTCATGTAAGTCAAAAATGCATGAGTAATTATATACTAAATTTGTATTGCCAATCAGTGTAGAGCAGTCAGTACGTATAATATAATAAGATGGCAATAATGTACCGGGAATGATTTTACTATACAGAATAGCACCCTTACTTATATGTACTCCTCTTGCAAATGCTAATCCGAGGCTGCAAACAACCTGGATGTATATATATTATTAAAAATCGGTATACAGCAAATCTGTATGGTTATAATAATGTGAGGTAAAATATATGGAGCAAAGACGACCACTGCTGCATACTACTAATATACAGTCTATAGACTATGCAGCACACCACAAGGAATGGAGTGAGACACAAGGGCAGGAAGGAAAAGCAGTAATTGCATTTCAAGTCTTGTCTGCCAAGTCATAAAAGCAAGCTGAGGCGTAGTAGACATCATCCATTCGTATTACTCCTTACTGTGCAAGTGTAGAGAGGAGATCCATAGGCACTTTCCTGATCTTCCTTCTTATAATGTCAGCTAAACGAAAGGACTGTGGAAGCCTCTCTCCTTTTACACAACATTACATGCATTCCACTACACGACTGTACAAACAGTGGTAGGCCTCCTATTATCTATGGACATTCTTGTTGCGTGATTCCAGCCATGCATAAATGTATAAGGACAGTTAAGATGAACACTACACTACAACAGCTCTTCCACTCTCACTCCAATGCTCAAATCTCCACTGCACTATTATAATACGTGCCCAGTGCATGCCATCCCATTACACACTACACACACTAAACAACGGCTATGGCTATTGCATGGGACCTATGTATGTATGTATGGAATATGGAAGAAGGCGAAATACGGAGAGCAGTGTGTGTAGTTGGTAGTTGTGCCAGTTGTATAGTGGCAGTACGTAGTGGCTTGATCTGACTGGAGGAGGAAGGCCAGCCATTACGATGTCATGGCACATCTGCAATGACGTGTTGGTTCGTTTTATATGAGCTACATGCATAATAAAAATGCTTCTTAAAGCACATAAGCGCATATACGTGAAACACACAACAATAATAGTACAAGATAGTTCCAACTAGCTATCTCCTGCATCTACACTCCTAGCACCACCAACATTTTCTTATTTGAATATTTCTGCCACAGATCTATTATTCCATTATAGAGAATTGTTGAATAGAGAGTGACTGCATTCGGTCAATCCCCACTCCACCCCGCACACCACATTTCACTATTTCAGTTAGCAGCCAAAAAGCCATTTCAAATTGCGGCATAGAGGACGAGTAATAACCTCTAGTCTAAGATGTGTGCACATGTGTGTAACTGTGAGTGCTTTCTCATCTTAGACGGATTTTATGTATGCAACATGATGGGATGATGTGCTTTCTCTGTTGCTGATGCTCTTGTTTGGGTATTTGCGAAATCTGTGTTTTGTAGGTGACTTGTGGGTGATGGGAGATGATATGATGGAAAGAAGCAATATAATCTGCACACAAAAGAATTCAAAGTCCTTGCCTCCTTTTTCATGACTCATTCCAACATTCGCTACAAGATCTGTTGGTCTTATGACTTATAAGAGATGTATGTATAGCACATCTCCTTTGTTCTTTGCCCCTTCGTCTTGTATTCAGGTCTGCAACTTCTGTGCATAAGAAAAAATATTATGCTGAATAGTAGACGTAGAGTGAAACGGACTCAATTCAATATGCAATGGAGAATGTAGCCAATTGTGTACGAGTACGTGTAGTGTAGTGTATGTATTAAATTATTGCAAACCACAAGCTGACTCCTCTTAGAAATTCTCCTTTTGTTATACAGGTTTCCTTTCTATGCAAGCCACATGGAATTGTTACCTTGAGGGGCTTCAGACATTCGGGTTAAGAGTTAGAGGCTTTTGGAGAAATGTTTTGGTGGTCAAAGTTGGCAAAAGTTTCCTATGTTTACTTATTTAAACAAGCAACAGTAATATAACTTAGGTTGGAGGTAGAAATAATTCAGAAATTCTTTTTCTCGCTAGAATGAGCTTTTGTTGTTCAAGGAGAATGCAACATCTTGATTTCATTATACATAAAACCTACTCTACCCACTACAAATGCAATGCTGTTGTGTGGCATGCATGGCAGGTAGTTGCACTGTTTGTGTGTAATGTCAAATGGCAGACGGAGATAGACAGTGCTACTCTGTATGCACGTTCTACATAGACAGCTGTGTGAAATCCTTCCCTTCTTCTTCCGAATAGGAAACCAACAGGGGAAAACGGAAAATGCAAAATGAAGCATACCTCAGACCTCAACACGTACATGTTCAACATTTTGCTGTTGAGCTTGTTGAGTAACTGTTCTGATTTTGTAGTATGCTAAAAATAATGGTTTTGAACAAGCAAAGGCCAGCGTGTGTATGTAAGTAGTAGATACAGTATTACAAATATATTCATTTTTGGCTGCTATCGTTTCAAAAACAAAACGAGGACACGACTGTGATGAGAGTCTGTTCAGCACCTGTATTGTATTTCTTTTCCTGGAAGTAAAATCCTACCACAAGCAAAGAGGAATCCATTTTTGTTTCCATTACAATTTATATGACGCAGTTTCCCATTAATGAAATAATTACCGCATTAAACGTAATGCTATCTATATCATTGCTTCGATACATACGAAGTACCTACAAATCTCTCAATGTTGTTATTATAACAATGGTTACGTATGTCCAATAGCTTGTACAATCAGTTATTTAAGTAGGTAGTAGTATAATACAGAAAATCTTTACTTCTCTCTCGGGCAAATATTAGTTACACCTTTGTTTGAAATTTGTTTGATTTTATTTTGCTTCTCACGGCACGGACATGATATGTAGGTGTTAGGTACCTTACCTATGTGAAAGTGTATTTCTATTGACAATGTCTACTTTGCCTTCATGTGCTCATACCATACTAATATAACACAGTCAAAGGAATTCTAAATGATAAAGTCGAATGCATACTAGTTGGGGAATACCAAAATAGTCATTATTACTAATAGTTCACATTTCTAACTACATCTAAACTTGGTCGAAACTGTTACTCGTCTCAAATAGTAATGCGTGGTAAGATAATATTGTTGTAAAAGAAATACGGTTGATGGTGCATCGTACTTAGTAGTAAGGAGTTTCCAGGGCGAACGATTCAGCAGAGCAAATCGAGAAGAGAAAGTAGAAAGGCGAATTAGCTGGCTCTTAACTGTTAACTTCGAATGAAGGCCAGAAGACGAGAGAACACGAAATCCTTCTCCGCTATAAATGGAAAGTTAACCTGTAACCTCAGCTGGAAATTTCAATGTAGTGTATCAAGTCATACTCATAAACTTACGCCAGAAACCTCCATCAGACTCGACAAGTTCTTCTCTTCTACGTGAGTACAATCAGAGCACAATCCTCAGCAGCCTCCTGAAATTTCTTTTGTAGAAATGTTTGCTTGTAATAAGTTTTGGAAGAGAGAGACAAGAGGCAAGAAAAAGAAAATACTCAAACACGAAAATGTTTTAATTCTGCTACAAACTCCAACTTTGTGCATATACGCAGCTATAGCTTGTCTTTTGAAATGTCTTCTTTATTTTACACGTGTTCTCGTTCTTTTCCATCTACCTTACCTCTGTATGCTCGCCTATATCCAAGGGTGTTAAAAGTTCAGTAATAGTGCCTAGGAAATAACGCTATACTTGTTACATACTATGGTGTACAAATATAAAATTGAAACAACTCCCAACTGCTATTTATACACCTCATATCCATATGCAATTACATAATATGTATAGGCAGATAGGTACAGTAGGTAGCTAGATTGCTTAATGTTAGTGTAGCATGTATTCAGAGACACCCAGCATAACATGTAAATGATGACGAACAAAAGTACCTGAATTTATTCATTTTATTCTTGTCTTGTCTTAATGCAAACTTTTTCACCTTGAGTGGTGGAAGTCGTAGTATGTATTTATGGAAGTACCTCTATGATATAATGACACAATAATAGACTTTTCTACCTGTTACCTCTCCCTGGGGATATTCATTTCTTACAAAAAAAAACTTTGGTACCTTTGTTGTGTATATTCCACTCATTTTTCTTTCCACTCATAACTTAAGTACCTACCTATATCACATTGATCATACAATACATCTATGAAAATTTCGACCTTTCGCTCTAAAATTGCCATAAATGTACAGGACTCAATAATTAAAGCGGGCCTCATTACTGCAAGCAGTAATGAAAATATATACACAACTACTTACAAGGCCTAATCCAAAAATCCATTTTGAGTAGGTTCTGCAAAATCCCATCATGATATACAAAATAAATATGTGAGGTAGTAAATAGGTGATGTATCTTGGCGAAATTAAAATATATAACAACCAATCAAATCACGATTTAAAACACAAAATAATGAAAATCCCGTTATAGTAGACTGCCATCAGAGAACACACCATTTGGGGGGAATGGGGTTATTGCATATTTAAAAACTTCGTGATATTGT
>JAQFYB010003372.1:0-19746 GCA_034694085.1 Pogonognathellus longicornis | reverse complement strand
TCAGTAAGCCTGAGGTCCATTTTAGCCAATATCGTTTGATAAGAAAATATCCGTACCGCTTTTCAGCATCTCCAGACATAAAAATCTCTTATCGTGACCAAACCTATCAGTTTGGAACTTATTGTCCTTCATATTACAGAGAACGATTCCAATTGTCTAGTTGAACTTCTGCTTTTGTTCCTCTCAAGGGGTTTCTAAAATTTCTCCGATAAACACCTAAAATTTTCGGTGCATGGAGTAAATTTTTTCTCCCTCAACCAGGATCATTTCACAAATTACCAGTATTTTCAATTGTTTTAAAAAACCAGGCTAACGATAATTTCCGATCAAAGTTATTTAAAAAATTAATAAGCCGTTTCTTGTAACGACTTGTCTACTAAAAAGGAAGCTCCTCATGAAATGAATGATAAACATTTTTATTGAATACTGAAGTGAGGAGTCATCATTTGCCCAAAAATGAATTGCAAAATATCAAAAATTATGTGGGCCGATTTTTAAATTACACTCTAGTTTTTTAAACCATAATATCTCAGCAACCATTAGGTCTAGAACATTAATGTAATTATTTTCTCAAAGACAATCGGTTAGGGAATCATTTGGTATGCATATCTTATATATCCCTTCCCCAGTTGGGGAGTAGGAGCACACCAAACTTCATTTTCCTTAATTCTTGAGCCTCACTGTATATGAATTGCATATAGAGCACATGACTAGTAGAACATTGCATCTACTATAAACACTCAAAACGACATTTTACGTGTTTATTTTACATACCTAAAACAGTTTACCACTGATACTCACACATACACAGGGCTCAAAGTCAGTCCTATCTGTTTTATGTCTTCTTTATGCCAAGAAACAACCCGATATATTCATGCAGAGCCAGAACACTTTCCTTCTCAAAAGAATAAAAGAGTGACAAGTACACACATAAGCAGTCTTCGAGCATTGTGACGTTGCTGTTGATGGGTTATGCCCGTGGCACTCGTCTCTCTCTATCTCTCTCTAATAATTTTTTTTATTCAGGAGTACAACCAGCAACTCCATACCAATGGTCGTGTATTTGTTACTAGGGGTTCTTGTCTTGTCATCTTGTCTTCAGGCACACAAATGCGTAATTTAATACGCCATCATCATACAAGAAACTAACGAGATGGATGATTTTAAGTGTAAAGAACAATATTCATTTAGACATTTCTTATTTTCTATTTGCTTTAAGGACCAGTAGAGTAGCATATACGTTAATGAAGCTTTGGTTTCTACTTGAATGAGTAAAGAATGACAACTGAGACAAAATTGCAACTTTATCTCTCATGTTTTCATCAAACAATGTGGTTAACGAGTTTTTAAATTCTTTGGATGAAATACCGTTGTGTGTTTGTAATGTAGGTCTACCCTAAGGAAATAATTACCATTAGATGTAGGTACATACATTTTTACATAGGTACTAACTTGGAAAAAATTATATCTAGGTAGGTAGGTATTTAAGAAAGAGTGACGTTATCGGTGTGTTCCTAATGCACTTCACGGTTAGAGGTTGGAATAAAAAAAGAAACGTTAATCATTCAAAGTGTCTTAAAGGGTCAATTTCGTCCGTGCCATGTCAGAGGGTAACAAAGTAACAACTGGCTACACATTGTAAGTATTTGTGTGTGAGCCGCTCTCTGTTCCAGAAGAATGTACACAGACTTTGTACATTCTTCGCTTTAGTTCTCCAGTTTGTTAGTGAAAGCCCTTTATGCTTAAGTATTGCAGAGTCTTAAAAGATATTGGCTTAACATCTCAATAATGTGTTCTTTCTTGAATGCTAGCTCCTTTTCCTCTTTCATCATTTGGAAGACGATTATATGAGTTATCGTACGGGGTATCGTGTCGGAGGGATCTTTCGGTCGTAACTCATCGGGAGCATCAGCTGTTTCCAAAAAAATTCGATTGAGCTCCACGGTCGTCGATGAGATGAGTTGAGAGTGAGAGAGAGATGAAATGAAATGACTGGTGGAACAGGCCCTATAATACCATACGTGTAAGTTCGTAGCAACGTATGTCTATGTGCTATATAAGTTCAAATGCTACAATATTTGAAAAGGCAAGCGTAAAGATGGTTTAAGCACTAGCAACAACACTTATGATACTGGTGTTAGAAAAGTTACACCCAAAAGATAGACATAATATAACCATAGTGTTACTTTTATAAATATACCTTGGAAATGATATATGAAATGGTCCATAGTTGTTATACTTAAGAAGAGTATCTAGTGTGTAGCTACAAGGATGGAAAAATAAATGACGGATTTTCCTGTCAAACTCTGTCTAAGTGATCGAGCCATGGGCGGACGGAATCGTTTTTCAAACTTGTCAAAAAAACTCGTCCGTTGATTCCGAAACACTTGTGTAGCACTTGCAGCGTAATTTCTCAATGTGTGTGTTGTGCAGATAAAGTTGAGGGAAGGCAGTAGGTAGGCAAAGGCAAGTCAGCCAACTTAGATTTTTATTATTAGACTGTCGAGTCATGAGAATTATGATGTTTTTTGTTCAGCTGTATTTATTTACATATTTGTTTATTTTTCTTGTAATGTTTATTTTTCCTAGTTAACCGTGACGAAAATGTGATCGGTATACCTAGCTATACATAGTAGGAATTAAGAACACGTTCGTTCGGGAGATTCATGCCAGTGGCCCGATGGCTGTTTTCTTTATTCTCGTTTGAAATCTGAGCTGAGCAATAATTTTTACAAATATGAACTAAGCTTAGTATTCACATGTTATACAGTAGGAAGAACCAATCCGTTCTGTAGGAAAAAGCAAAGTAGCAGTTTTTGTAAAAATTCATGGTATGCTTTAGTTGATTTGTTGAAAGATTTGATTAATAACAGCTTGACTGCTCTAGTTTTCTGTCAGCAATTAATATTTGCATCTACCCGATTCCCATTCGCAGCAGTAAAGTAAAAAGTAGAACAGTGTGACATGCAGCGAAAAGAAATACAGGCTAAATTTAAATTATTATCAACACTATAAATGCCACTACATAACTGTAAGAGTGTATGCTATATTTTATAGTGTAAAACATGAAAAGCGATGGCATGAAACTGTTTAGATACGGAACAACGTTTAGTTCCCTGATATTCATTTGGGAGTGGGAAAGGTAACAGGATGGTAAATTGAAATAGAAAATTCATGGCATGGGAATCTGTAGGATGGTTTTGTCTTGTCGTGATGAAATCTCTAAAGACCTGCTGCTCATCCCATTCTCCGTTTTCAATTCGTTGAATAATCATTCTCTTGTACAGACAGGGACCTTGTTCGTGGCGGTATTTAACTGTGCAAATTCTATTATTTCCTTTGCAAATAATTGTCTCCTGTATGTAAAAATGATTAATTCGATAGGCAAAAGTGACAAATCGCCTTGTCGTCTCTGTCTAGACGGGTACAACAGAGAAAAGTACATGGAAAAACAGTGGTTGCTCGTTGAACGACAAAATGAATAAAAGGAACAGCAATATTTTCCTTGCAATTAATCGACCTCATAGGAATTCGCATTTGAACACACAGTAAGAAGCAGCATGAGGTAAAGTAGTAAAGTAAAGTGGTGTGCCTTTTTTCAAACATTCGTTGAGAGAAAAATTGTTCGCATCTTGACTTAATTTAGATGTCACTTTGCGTGTACTCGTGTTGCATTGTAAAGTCATGGGTCACATCAAGTAACAAGCAATTACGCAAATCACTAATTTCATTAGCAAGTTGTAACGTAACTGATTTTTTGTGTCTGGATAGTCTGGAAGTAAACAAGGTACACAGGAGTATCAACAGATGATATCTTGATGAGCTACAGTCAATTTGAATGATTCCTCAAGATGTTGCCAATTAATTTTTACGTGAGACCAATCAGCTCAACTTCTGTAGTTTCAAAAAGTGTGTAGTACAAAAGGCTCTGTGTATAAAGGATTCAATTCATCCACACAGTCTGTATTCTATCAAACAAAATCAGATATAATATTTCTTTGCGTCAAATTTCTTTTGTTGTTTGAGTGACAGTTGTATTTCATGTTCCATTCATTCAATTCATAGCATTGGCTGTGTCTTTTATGTCTTGCAATGTTGTGCAATGTAAATTCGTATCAAGACAAAGTGACTAACTACTCCAGTTTCATACACACACTAAATCTAAATGCCTCCAAACTGCTATTTAGAATTAACGTTGAAAAAGACGAAATGTCAACTAGGAGACAAGTGAGCAGAAGTCTTTTGTAAGGCAGCCAAGCCAGCAACAACAGCTCTTTAGCGATCTTATCTAAATTCATGATTATAAACGAGAATTTAGATGAGCTTTCTTGTCTTGCCT
Organism: Pogonognathellus longicornis; assembly: GCA_034694085.1. Taxonomy (NCBI): domain Eukaryota; kingdom Metazoa; phylum Arthropoda; class Collembola; order Entomobryomorpha; family Tomoceridae; genus Pogonognathellus; species Pogonognathellus longicornis. The sequence goes on along the minus strand of JAQFYB010003372.1, from coordinate 15,407 downwards.
TGTCTTGTCAGTTGACTAAGTAACTTTTCATTTCCCACATGCATATTAAACAGAAAAACTTAGGCTGGTTATATATGAATGGATGTAGCCCACAGCACAATGCTCTATATAGACAAGCTAAAGGCGGACAAATGGACTCGTACTAGACGACACAACTGTCGCAATGCAATTAACTTTGATGAACTCAACTGGAATAGAATGGAAACAGAAACACGTCGAAATTATTTGTACTTCACGTAATAAATAGTTCAAGTGCTATATAGAGCACGATATACTTCTAGTAGAACAACTTTGACAATTTCCCAACCACAAGCACACGAGTCGACGAGATGAAATTAAAAGCTCAATGTTTAATCTCATTTATTGATATATATAGTAGTAGCAATACACGTGTTCTGTCCTAGCTTGGTATTTACACTCAGCAAAGTCGTCCTCATGAAAGTCTCTCCATGAAAGTAAAAGCCGAGAGAGAGAGAGGGAAAGAGCTAAGAATTGTAATCATCAAAGTTCACATGCCTCAAACAGAAGGAGAAACAAAAGGATAATGATGTTCGGAGAAAGCCCTTAAATACCTCTAGCCAATTGTACTTACATAATATCTTAGGTACCTTGCTCCATTTCACAAATAAATTACAAACTGCAGACTTGTTACGCTGAAATTGCGTGGGCATCAGGGACATGACAATATTGACTAAGCTCATTTAGTGTGCACCCTCTGCCACATGTCATGACATACTGCATTTACTCTCTTGTTTCTTTTAAACAGTAAAATATAAAATGAGAATTCAACTACGTTGTGGTTTATAGCTGTATCTTTCGAACTGAACACGATTTAATTCTGTTTACGTATAGCTATTTAGAAGAACATGTTTTCTTGGGTAATACCGTATTTCGACAAATAAACCCCCCGGATAAATCCGAAGACTCCAAAATACCCCTGGGTATAATTAAAGGCAAGGTTTTATTTACACAGGGTTTAACAACTTTTTGCCGACCGGGTTTATTGGAATCGGGGTTTATTTGTCAAAATACGGTGCGCAGCGTTTTTTATAAAATTTTAGGTTGTTTAGCGTGGACAGTAGATATTTGGTTTCGTATTACCTTGTAGAACTGATAGAAAAAGCATAGAATAACAGCATGTGTGTAAGTCGCCAAAGGAATTGTGCTTACATACTTTTTCCTTTCCCATGTAAAAAAATAAAGTAGGAGAAATGATTGAGAATTCAGTAGAGCCACTCGTTACTGAATCCCCTTTATATATTTCCTGGTGTAGTAGTAAAATTTGACTTTTCCGTTCCGTCTCCGCCGCATGACTTGTTTTGACAAGACGTAACAACGTCCTGTCCCTTCCCTGTCCACCAGTGGTTTTGTCCACTTAGATTCACATAGAGTTTTTTTCAGTGTGTGTATTTTTGTCTCTATTTGTTTTCTTATCTGATTGATTTTATAGACTACATCAAGTCAGACAAGCAAAGAGTGTAGCAAAGCACTAACTACACGCCTCACTGTGATTTGACATCGTATTTGTTCTGGTGTACATCAAGTTGGCTTTCGTCTATGTAATAACCACAGGTATAGTATAAATATATACATCATCGGTTTGATTGTAGTAGTTGTACACATGTAAGGAACATAAAGCGTAGAATTTTATTTCCACCACTCGTATCCAATACGACTCTCATCATTACACGTAATAGCATGTCATGAATGTCATGTGCCATGCTCTTCAACAACCAAACATATCATTTGCCTGAGTCGTGTCCTTTCCCAACTGTCATATTCTGTATACATATCTACTTAAGTACAACCACTACAAAAACACACGAATTCTAGCAAACCAAACCCCTCGGCTAAGTATGCTGTATCCAAATACAAATACATTAAATAACAAACCGTGCTGGAATGGTAATTTTATTCTGATTCTGGATTCGTCTTGCAACTGCATATGTACTGCATTAGTACAATGTACATACGTGCAATTTTATTTGAATTATGTATTTGTTTTGCTAGCAATAAAGTATTGAACATCAATTTGTAAGTCAAAAGAAGTTAGAGTACAAGAGATAGAATCGGAAACGATTATGTACATACATTACCTGCCTGTGTTGAATGAGTGGCACACAATATCCAGACATTTGTGAATCTGTTTTGCAATGTGTTTTTCTATGTTATACTATACCAACTTCCATAGCACCTACATCAAAATCTTTATTGTAGTAGTGCGACGGAATTGCTGCAATTCAACAAAAAGGATTTCAGCTCCACGAGTTACAAATCTCATTTTCCTTCTTTCCAAGTATTCTGGCAAGACCAATTTGCCCAGCTTTGATTTATCCGATTGACCAGAAATCCGATACCGTTGTAACTTGTAAATAGGCACATACCAGGCTTATGCACTTTTGCGACTCCTGTCATTATTGTCATACCTAGTCATCGTCATCCTGTATCTTCATCTTTCGCTGATGCGGAGATCCAGCAGAGCTTAATTTAATTTCGGTTTTCATTTTCCTATTCCGTGCATATAGGTGTTAGCGAATGATGTAATGATAGTATTAATAATGTAGCGTAAGTAACGACAGGAGAAATGTGATGTCTGTGTGATTGGATGTGTCAGCGTATATAAAGTGTGTGTGGGATGAGAATCAAAACGCTCGGCTCTCTTGTCTTCAATCTGGAATGAAACACAAAGCAAAATGCCTCTCGTCTATTTTCTGGCCATTGCTTTATCATTTTCTTCTCGAATCCACACACATCCCTATCACATCCCATTATTTTCCATTTGGGATGAGGAAATTAAATGCGGACGGAGATTTGTGTGTAGTATTGCATGTTTAGAAAGTATGAGAGTAAGTGGAGTTGGTATGGAGAGTGAAAGACTTGCATTGAATCCTCTTCATGTCCTGACAACTTCCATTATCGACCGTGGGACGACGGACAGAGCCGAAGTGAAAGGACGACGAGCCGGACTCCTCTACAGATATATAGGCAGAAGGGTAACGTGAGAGTTAAGTACGAACTAAACACTCGAATGATTGCAATTGCGAGTGACTGATTGTGAGAGAGAGAAAGAGAGAGCCAGAGAAGAACTACTCGGGAGTTACCCAACCGAACCAAGTTCTACACAACCAAACAAGGCAGCCAGTCAGACCTGGCGGACTGACAATCCAAGCCTAGCCAAGCTTAAACATTTACTTACTCGCCCCACTATTATTATCTACTTATTATGTCCTCCGTACTCCGCTCCAACCTTATACTTATACACTTAACTTGTATTTTACATGTTATATAACTAAAGTATAACTTAACACACACACAAATCAGATTTGCTCCAATACTATACAAGTAGGTCCCTATATTTGTGTATGTAGAATGAAATGATGTAAGGTTCTATGATGTAAGGCTCTTGTAAATATACACACTGTACAACATAGAAAGGACTGAGGACATGCATGAGCAATCAATGTGCACTCCTACGATTTGTGAGTATTTCTATTTATTTTTGCCTTTAGTCGTAGCGTGTAGTTAGGAAATTTCCATTGTATTCTTAGTTGGAAAGGAAATGGAATGAAATAATATATCTATTCTCCTGTACTCTCGCCCTTCTTTCCTTTGAACATTCAATGCAACTCGTTCTAAATGCGATACAGAAAAAGTTGTGTAAACGTTACATTTATTGTGTATGCCCTGTGAACTTGCTTACACACTATGTACTCTAGTACTGTCAACCAACCAACATCAAATATTTATATTATATGCCAATATAGACCGCTATAATTAATTTCAGAAATAAATTGGATGAATTGAAATATGTTGCTGGATTTTAATTCAAGTTCTCTCTATGAACTTCGTATGAGTAACGTGACTCACTCTTTTCAGTGTGTCATCCTCAACGTTTACGTTTAGTTAGGCAAAATTCTTTTGTTCACGTAAACAATAAATGGGGTATTGTGAAGAATTTTCGTGCTTATGTACTTGCTTCATGCTTTTGTACTTTGAGTAGTTTTTTGACAGTACGATCGTGGTTGATACCTACATCTACATGATGCAGGTAATGACAGCAATATTTTATTTTACTTTAAGTAGGTAATTCTATTTTGCATACCTACACCTACAGTAAATTTCCAATTTGCACATTATAATATGTGCTCCCATGCGTTCTGTACCATCACCGATTTGCATAAAATATTAGCGCATTAATTGACAGATCAAGATTGAGTTACCAAGAGCTTACCTGATCAGTAAAAAATCAATTTATTGTAATTAAATATTCAATACGAGTTCTTGTAAACGGTAGCGAGGAACAAGGGGAAATTGCGATTACAAATACCTCTAGATTTTATAGGTAATTGGAATTTTCTTGCGCAAAGAATAATAATTTCCATCAGTAAAACAGTATAAATATTTCACTATTGACTATTATTAACGCGTTTAATTCCCTTAGTACCACGCTAGTTCTCTTATAATGATGAAAGTTATTGTGTTCATCCTTAGGAGATCATCTATTGAAATCTAATGTTATGATTAAATAAATCTTCACTGAAAATGGTTAACATAAATATGAATGTTCTATGTGTATAGTGTATACCGTGCCAAGTTACCACACGATTTAAAATGCTATTTATCTGAAGGTGGTAATCTGAAATTGGTAGTTGGAACACGTTGAATATTTAGGGACTGTACATATTTGTGTTGGTACTTTATGAGCACGCAAATTGGGAGCCAATTAGTATGATATATTTTACGTTTTCCAACACTTTGGTTGATTGAGAGCGAGAGAGTGAATTTGACTCCCACTGCGTACACAACACGGCAGTCTGCACGCACAGCACAACTCATATTTGTTTGCGTAGAAAGGGTGGCAGGCAAAGTGTACTCTTATATGTATACCTATGCTATATTGGATAGCCGACAAGAGGAGTATGTGTAATTCAGTCACAGGAAGTATAATACTCATTCACATGCTTTTTGTTATGCATCGGGCTACTTTGGACACTTTGCTATCTGCAGAGAAATAAATGAGATGACAATTCATTTGAAGGAAATGGGGAGTGCATTGTGTGAATTGTTTATGGTCAAGGGAAACTGGGCTCGTCTGCTGCATCCCATATGAATTTTAGCGTGGAAAGAGTGCTACAAGGGGAAATTATTATTGGTTTTAAGGGAAACGGATGCAAAGCTATTAGTGAAATCAAGGCTGCCCACAAACAGACACTACTGACAAGAAACCATTCAAAATTTGATTTCTGTTTGAATCCTCGGCTGTGTTCGTACTAGAACAACGGGGGAACTCTGCGAGTGAAACTTGTGAATTTCTGTTTGTTGGGTCATGGTTGGAATGTTGTTTCATTTCGTTGTTGTTTAGATGAAATGGGAGTGTTTCTCTACAGGAAGGGAAGGGGTACATTGAAGAAAGTTGATAAACCGTTATTCCGGTATGTTTGTTATTTCATAAAGAAAAAGCCTTGGAAAATGTTTTTTAGGAGAAATAAACCGTCGAGCCGCAGTGACATAAAATAGTTTTTAGCTCTTTTGCTGCGTTGTCATAAAATCAAGTAAAGTGAACTGAACCAAGCAAATCTACGTGCTGCTGCAATTTCGTTAGAAAAATCTTGGCTTGTCATGCCAACTTAGAATACTTATCCCGGCATTGTGTGTGGAGTGTTCTATGTACTACAATATATTAGGACCACACTCCACTCTGCTGCATTATTCCACCGTCCCACTCCCACTCCAGCACAATGTCATACTATACTCTCTTATTTACAAGAACAATTTATACTCTTCAACTTCCAACATACTTCTCTTAACACAGAGTAATGCTATACCTACTAATACCTACTATGTGAATGCCCAGAATACAAAACATGATGTAGGTATATGGATTATAACGAGACATGCTACACAGCTTTTTTTATACACTACTACGGATAATACGAAAGAGTTTTCTATGCGCTACTATGTACAAAGCACTATAGCATAGTGCTATACAACTCCGTTTTTTATTGAGATTACTTTCTCCGACACAGTAATGTACAAATAGACATTTGCAGCATCGAACGTGTGTAAATAGAACATAAGTAAGTAAGTTTAGCCAGAAATGACATGCTTCACTCTTTTCAGCATTACACAAAACAAACTACTGTACTACATACACAGACATTGAGACAAATCTAAGAGCTGCCATAAGATTGCCGGATTTCCTCCCCAAAAGCATTTTATGATTGGGTATTATTGAATGAGTTGTTCCTCTAATGGGTTATCAATTTACTTAATGCTATGATGTCGAGCTGATTACGTCCATTAGAGGAATCTTTGGGAGCCATAATAATAACAGATAAAAGAAAATGTTAAACTTTAGTAGCAATGCTTCAGATATTTTTATTACTTCCACTTGACTTGATTACTCAAATGATCTTCGTCGACTTTTCGCTTGTATTATTATATTCCATTTTCAGAACGAATGTTGTAAATCCTTTTGTAGTGTTTGAAGTAAAAGTGCAGGGGAAGATATATAGGACCCTTTATTCATCCACATAGTACAATGTCAGAGAATCTTTCGTATAACAAGTGTCACTTATTTGTACTGTGCTGCATTTGTATATTGTATATGACATAGGGTTGATACTTGATAGGGGTTGTTAGAAGAAGCAAAGTACCACACGTAGAAAGCCCAGAAAAGAAAATGGAAAATAAATGGACATTTTCAAAAAGGTTTTTGTATTGTAGACGGGGGAAATATTATTTAGTTGTGCAAGGTGGCTGAAATAAATGTAATCTATTTGTCAAGATGGCTTTATGTCAGCAGAAAATGTACCCAAAGATATGACAGATGCATCGATACAGGATCCATAAAGACTGAATGATTATTACGAGAATGTGATACGCGTTATCTCGAAAGCAAAAAAGTATGGCTATATGAGTTGTGTTCTGCTTACAAAATGCAGTAGTGTTACAATAAATCTTCAATACCCTAAGCTACAAATACTACTGCATACCCAGCAACATTAATGCAGTTGGGGTCTCACTGTAAAATTATTGGCACAAAATGTAGTCGAACTTCGGAGTGTAACGACAGGGTTCGGCGGAAATGGTAAGCAACAATTTCATATGAAAAGATGTCTAAGTGTAAGTGAAAGTGAAAATATGATGATGTGATTAGGTGGTTTTAGTAGCGAGTTGTTTCCGATCTATTATACTCATATGATACGAATGCATGCTGTAGATACTTAATGTCCACTTGTTTCCATATAAATATTTTAACTTCAGAGTGAAAGCAAGACGGATGGGCTGCTCATCTCATGCTAAAATCCACCTTTCATTTTGTCGTGCTTCTTTTTACCAGCGTGTATACCTAAAATGAACTAATAGTCCATTATGGCGGATCAGTGAAAAAATAGGTAAATGTTTATTTAATTTAGAACTGTTTGGTGTTAGCAATGTTCCTCTGTCAGTTGACATTAATAATATTTTAACATTTTGTCACTAGTGTTGTCGTAACAAATATGTGCTGGAGTGGGATGTCTATACGTAGGGAATCAATCGATAGTGTAAATTTTTAATTAGTAAAATGGAAATCCTTTTTGTTACATTTCAATGGTTTGTTGTTTGTTTTCATATAAAATCAGTTCGATATAGAAAAAGAAAGCATGTGTATGAATTTAAGTTAGCATAGAATCCTGTTCAAGAGTTTGTTCATGGGATACTCTTTAGTTGATTTGTGATGTCTCACGGTTCTTTTTAAGGATGGGAGAAAAACTGAAAAACGAAGTCATGCATCTCTGATTGTGATATGACGACAAAAAACTAAATGTGGTGTGTAGGAGACAAGACAAGGACAGGCAAGCCAAGCTAAGGTATCTTGTCAAACACAAAAATAGCAATAAATAAAATGACTCGAGTTTTGCAGATGCACTGGAAATATCCAAGTACTTACCGAGAGACCAAGAAGCTTTCTGCATATGCACGAACATCATAATGGCAGCATTGCTATTGGTGGTATAGATAGGAAAGTATTGAGTTGTAGTATGTAGTGCTTCATATTATTACAGTCTTCCCTCCAGTTTGTATTTCTTTTACCCATCGTCTCCTGGAGAATTTTCTTCCCCTGGTTACTTTACCTTTCTACTCCATTCCTTTATTTCCCTTCATCTTACAGAACTTGTGAAGATCAGTCGCTCCTTCAGCTATTCCTTTCTCTATCGATTTTTCCCATTCTATTCTCGATAGACTCAGGATTTCTATTCTAGCTAGGTTTTGGTTTGACTTGAGCAACTCTATGGAATTCTTTTCACACAGTTCTCCGTTTGTATTTTTTTAACACGGAGTATATTCAGACGAGTGTCTGTACATTTGTAAGTACAACTGTGTACGACTTACAAAGTAGGAGCTGGAAGAGTTACTGAAGAGTATCACACACAATCTCAATGACTTGCTTTCCTTTTTTACCGTAAAAACATCAATTCAGTAGTCAATTCTGACTGGAAGATCTACGTTACCTGGAATAATAACTAACTCTGAATTCCAGATACTCACGGGTTTTCTAAGTCCTACATTTTTCTTAGTCTTTCAAAATAAGTTAAGCATATCATACTCAATTCAATGCACGTAACTTTCCAACTATTCTTCATTTGACGCTTCAAACGTGGAACTCTCAACCTCCTCCATTGCTTCCTGCATTTGCTCGCTGAATAAAGTGATATTATTAGTAGTCATTTGAGTAATCTTATCAAAGCTTCAGATTTGCATACTTCTTGTCAAAATTCAACAATATCAGTTCATATATGTAGGTATACTTACAAGTATTCTTTTGAATGTACACACATACAGCATACAGATATACATCTGTGACAAACTGATGTTCTGAATAATACTTTTGCTGTAAAGCTGATTACAGAAATCCTGAATGCATTTGTAGCAATAAAAAACAGGTAATTGTGAATTACAGCTAATGCACAACAGCTTTGTCTCTAATTGCGCTATTGAGCCATGCACATCTTTTACACAGGATGAGTATGATTGGGAAATGTCGAGGAGTATAACACAAACGAAAGTAAAATAGATTATCTTAGTTTAGTTATGTTTAGATTAGTTTCTTCTCTCTCGTCTGAAAAGTTTTGAGTGAATATAATTTTTCCGCTCTGTGATTCTGTTGAAAATGCTTTTCGTTTGGAACTGTTAGTTTGCTCACACAGTTTCTCTTTCTCCTTCCTTTCCTCGTCCCAGTTTCCCTTCGTCTTATGAAGAATTTCACGAAGAGTGGAGCTGAGTGGAATGGAGACAGTATGGAGCGGAGCGGCAGAAGTATCTTCTTCGTCTTAGCAAAAGTTATGCAGCCAAGTAATTAATTTCACTTAGTAATCTTTGTCCACTCGCCCATTAGACGAGGGAAGTACGTTTCGTAACTCAAGCCACGTGAAAACAAAGAAATCAAAAGAAATCTAAGCGTCTACTCTGTTTGAGTTGAGTATGTATAGCGATTTCATAGGAAGGAAGACTCAAGTCAAGAATCTATAGACACACGCTAAGTTGCAATTATAAAGCAACGTTCTTAGATTAAGAAAAAGTGCTGTGAAATGAAAACAAAAGTTTGTGAAGAGTTAGTGAACTACCTAATGCACCGAATTAGGCTTTAAAGTGTGCAGATCGTATCTCCCCACCGAAAAATTAAAAGAGCGCCCAAGTGCTTTGTAAATACATTTTCAAATTTGTCTTCATTTCATACAGTGCCCTGAATTAGGGAAATTGATTTCTCTTTTCATGAGAAAGTTTTAATATTTCACAAAGAACACTACAAAACACTACAACTATTCATTTACACACCTGCTTTATCTGCAAAAGCCTATTTGTATTTTTAATCTTTAGTAGCAATTCACATTCTATGAAATATTTATTTCAAAGACTTCTTTTCGGGTGCTTTGTTCCTTATACACTGTGAAGTCTCAATTCAATGTACCTATAAAGTCCTTATTTGTCATTCTGTTCTTTTGATATCTCAGTTGGAAGTAATTTTAAACTTATTTCATTGCATACGACCCCATTGAGTTTCACAATTTTGTCTTTCATAAGATGTTTCAGTTTGAATTTACAAAGGCCAAGTCATTTCACGAGACTTGGGATTATTTCGTCAAGGATCACTTTATCCTTAAGAAGTTAGATACTAGATGAATACTTATAGAGCATGAGAGTGCAGTGCCCATGACTAGATATCCAACTAATCTTCACAGAAAATCTCTAGTAATCCCTTGCTCTAAAAGAAATTAGTGCTGCTTGTGATCACGAACGAGAGCAGTTTCCAATAGAATTATTTACTTAAGTGAAAATTTTGCAAATTCAAAGCTTTTACATTGTAATACGGACTGTCAACGATTTTTTCTTTTGCAAAAACTCCTTTTGATACAGTCGAGGTTTCATTTTCATTCAATTCCGTCAGACAGTGTTTTGTATTTTTATATTCTCCTGCAATGATTTATCTCAATGTTTCCATTTGTGTAAAATAAAGTATTAATATAGGTATTAAATAGCATTAGGCAGACAGCTACAGGAAATGTTTACTCGCAGAACTCCGTTTTTCAATATTATGTGACTCTCTGTAGTCAGCAGTTGTTGTTCCAAGAAAAGATTGGTGTCTCACAGAGAAACACTGGATTTCTGGTACACAGAGACATTACATTATCTGTACAGTATGTAAAGAATATCATCTATCTAAGGGACTCGAATAAGATTAGAAATAGATGTTCAGTGTACTGTGATGTAGTGAGGGTTGAAATATATGAGCGTCACTCGCTCGACTGCCTTCTTTCTCAAGCATGCCCAACACTTCTGTACTCCAGTCTGTCTCTCCTTCTTCTTCTGGACTTGAGATTGTTGTTGAGACTTGGAGACGACGAAACATCTGACTGTGTGCATTCCATATGTACTTACATTACATATACATACATTCCCATAGTTAGATAACTACAGTGCACTGCATTGAGATAGCAACGAACCAACAGACGGAAAAATAGTTCAACTTGAGTTAAATCTTTACTTTTTGTTCTTGGGTGTGACAAGACGACAAAGGATGTTCAAAAGGAATGAGGAGTCTCGGATTGCCAACTGAGAAATGAAAAACTCAACATTTACACTCTATACCAAAACCAACTATGCACACATACACACAAACTCAGTCAAAGCCGCCACTACAGTAACATATTTATTTTCATTCTCAATAGTACAGATAGTAGCCATAGCCTTTCACATCAAAAAATGAGACAGAATCCAACTAAATTCCAAGTTAAATAAACAAAGCGTAAAAAGGACAGTACCTATTGACTGCGATAGCGTATGTAAATATCAATTAAGCCAAGAGTGTTAGTATTACATGTAATGAGGGTTTCAGTGTTAATTAATTTAATTAAAGGAGCAACCAAGCCTTCTTGAATGAAGTCAAGAGTTTAAACTATTTAAATTAGTAAATATGTTTCGTGTTCTCGTGTTGCAAATTGAATTGAGTTTTGTGTAAATTAATTCCGTCTGTTGGAGAATTTAATATGACCTGAAGCATGTTTGCATGAAGACAACATTGATTCCTTTGAGGAGCAGAGTTGAACAAATACACCTAGGTACTCTCTCTCTTATGGAGAGAGTAAAAATGATGTAAGAAAAGAACTACGAGATTGATGCGTGAAAGAATGGAAAGTAATGTGATACTATTTTAGTATAGGCTCTCCTCATGTAATTCAAGCAATCTGTTTTCCCTATGTACTCCAAAGAAACCTGTTCAAGTGAAAAAGTTGCATTGTGAAAAGAGTATTGCTTTCAGCGACAAGGCGACATTTATTTGCGGCTTTCCAATCGCTCTTTCTGTTTAGTGAATGTTTTATCTCACTACAGGGCTTCAAATATTTACTTCCTTTTTTCTCTTAGCTGGGGAGTGTGTTCATTTGACTAGAATTTGTTGAATTGTTGTCAAAGGACTCCTTCGTACTCTTGTAGCCGACTTTGTCGCACTATTAAATGTAGATGCCTATACATACCATTCTCCTACATTCAAGTTACGAAGTACTCAAATATTGCTCTAACCCCATTTTCTTCTCGCTTTTTACTTTCACTAACAACTCTTAACAATAATATCGATTTTCGTCATAACACCTCCGTTGACTTTTCACAACTCTAAAGAATGCGTCTTGCATAATATTCTCCTGTTCAAAATCTGTCTGTTTACTCACAACTATTTACAACTACATTTCCATAAACGAAATCATAGAATGCCGAAGGACTCGAAGAACTAAACATAAAAGAGAGTTTTAAAGATTATTATTTTCCTTTAGGCACTAACAATTAATATGTAAAAACGAAAAGCGATGAAATTGAAGGTGATTTTGTTAATCCAAAACGAAACTCATTTCCAAAAGTGTAATCATTACACTTGTCTTCCTTCTTGTCCATAGTAAAAGCTGGAGTCTAGTAAAGTAGGGATTTGAACAATTCTCTTTTATCTTGTCGTTACACTTGATCGTTTCAAATTCGTTTCGTACTCATCTTAGAACATTGCAGAATATCTATTTAACTGATCTTAATTGGTAACAGTAAAACCATAATTAAATGCTAAGTATCTACGCGTGTCCCATCTGGAGCAAAATAGATAGTCACCGAGGCTAAAGAATTTAAGTCGCGTTTCTCGCTCCCATTTTCATTATTTTGGTTTTTATCTATGGATGAGCACTTTAGCAAATGAAATCGATTGGCCTCCCACAAAATTCTCGAGACAATTGGACGATTCAGAAATACAATCATGTTTGTGGGCCAGAGTTTCCTGCATACCTTATCCATATTAAATTTTTGTGCTGGCATGGCGAGGAATGCTTTCTACGTACTCCAAACAAGGAAATCCAAGCTGACTCTACTATTATACGTTATTGAGCCCAAGTAAATATGGACATAGTAGTGACAGGACGGCTTCTCCAAACTACATCAGATGAAGCTAAACAAAAAATCGCAATAAGTATACACGACAACGCTTTCATTCTCTTTCTAATTCTCCGTCTCCCTCTTTGCTTTACCCAAGTCTCCAGTTGTAACTTTTGTCATATTAGAAATATATTTGATAGCACTGAAACTGAAATTCGCAGAAATGCTTCTGCTAACACAAAAGTAATCTGCTAAACAAGTAAAAGCATCCGATACAGTATACTGTGTACATATACAAGTCAAATGACTAATGGGAGAAAGGGTACAATACATACAGCATGCATGAAGGAAGAAGAAAGCCTTTTCGTGTGTCTGTCTTGGTGGGTTATGTCTTTCCACGTTTAACAATGGCTCACAAATCAACACCGAGCTCCACATGACAATAGCTAACATTGGCACAACGCAATAAAATAATATTCTTTGGCCTGTTTGTCTTGTCGCTCACTGACTGAGTTATGTTTATGTACATTGGGAGCTGTACTTTGCTTTATAACAACTCGAAATTTGATTGCGAACAATCTGTGCAGCTTGAGACTCTGGTGGATTGAATTATCGACTGTTTTTCATGTCGGTTCCGCTCTGTAGCCTTTATTGTACACAACAGTTCACTCCATTCAGTGACATTTATTCTGTTTGATTGTTCATCGTTTCCTTTCAATTAAGTTCCCGTCCTGTTTTCTCTTGTCTACTATTCAGTATTCACTACGATGATAAATGCGTATGAAATGGCACTAAATTCCCCTCATTGATTCACGACATGTAATAACGTTATATGGACAGTCGAGGAAAGTTGTTATACTGTACACACTGCTCAACCAAAAGAGCAAAAGAGGAACCTATCTGAATAGCAAACATCACTCTTTCATTAATTTTACTTACGATTACGATACAAGGATACGACACACTTCAAGTCCTACTGCGACTATATTGATGCCACCTACGCAAATGTTGTGGACTGAATGACACTAATAACAGCACGAAAATAATCTTTTGATATATTGTGTATCATATACTTAGTTGAAATAATATTTTCTGGAGCATCTACTTATTTTTGATACGCTAAAGTAGACATGCACTAATCAGTGCTAGAAGAAAGTAATATGCAATTAAAGTCTTCAAATAATTAGAAGGTATATAATTACTTTAAGTACATATTTACTTAGACTGGATCAAAAGGCTACATAGATACAATCAGTACTCTTTTTGTACTTAGGTTGGATAATTGGCACATACAACAATCAGCACACTTTTAGTATATAGTACAATACTTAAGTATTGAATAATTGGCAACATACAGTATACTATTGGTATAGTGTGGTATGTACTTACAAATGAGATTAGTATATACATTTCCTTAAAATAACTCAAAAGGTACCTATTACATGGTTTAACTTATTGGTTAAATCAGTTAGTGCAACAGTACACTTTAAAATAACAGGGAGACTTGTTAAGTGAGGCTGAGTGAACATCAAAGGCTGTGAGTGGAACGAAAGCGTATAGGGATCTTATCTTGTTCTGCACATAAGTGGTATAGATGGCTTTTGAGTATTATACTAATGGTAGGGATTACATAGGTATAAGGCTGCCACTTACTTCTTACTCCGCGTTTCTTAGTCTTCCATTGAATTATTGGAGGAGTCCAATCAATCTGTTGCTGGTTGTTCCACAGACAGGAGCAAAAGTAAAGGAAAAGCATAGGGGAAATGACAAAGAAAGACTATAAGCGTGAGTACAAAAGATAAAATAAAGTATACTCTGAGAATTGGAGAAAGGGAGCTGCTGCGTACTTGGTTGACTGTGACAGATAGACATTGGCGAAGAAAGGTCGCCTTTCGCTTTGTCATGCTTTTCTACGATTACTCTCTTCTCTTGGTCTCACGCTTGTCTTTCCTATATCCAAAAGCACAGGGCAAGGAACTATGCACAACCACACGCGTAGCTCATGCCCTATACATATAATATGTAGTGTGTAGGTAATGTATACACAAAACGCGAAAGACAGCTAACGAATTCACATTTCTTTATACAGAGTAAGTTGTAAAGTATATGAAATAATAGTGAAGCTTAGGAAGTAGTTTCTCTTTGCAGCTGGAGTCGACTGATTGAGACGATGACTTCCATTCCATGCCAACCACGTAACCTTAAGACTGTCACTTTAGTTCAGTGGAACTCGATTGAAACGATCCATACTGGATACGTACACGACTATGTTCAAAATCCAGTCTGGTGCAGTTATAGTGCTTTAGCAGTCATTCACGTCCAAGCCAAAGCAGTTGGCCCATTTTTCTTAAACTGACCCGTTCTTTTCGTTTGATATCAAGTGGATCTACTTAAACCTCCTTCCTACTTATCTGTAAATAACGTACCTTTTATTCTTTCCCTTTGTTCGGTCTACGAACAGTATTTTTTACATTATGACTCACTTTAACATTCAAGCTATGCAATTGTAATATTTAATG
>JAQFYB010003371.1:0-19746 GCA_034694085.1 Pogonognathellus longicornis | reverse complement strand
CATCATATACCACTTCCCTAACTGGGGAACTGGAGCGTTCGGACCAACTGTCAAGTCCATTTGGTGGCCACCCTGTACAATGTGTACAAATTGGCGACCTTGTTTTTACAAGCGACATAAATTGAACATAACACTTACACTTCCCATAATATGTGTTTTCATGCATGCATTTTATACCTGGCACGAGGCACGGAGGAGGTGAGTCCTTCCTGGAACCTAACTTGCATACATGATATCTGGAAGTCTAAGAAAAGAAAATTGTCTCTATAACGTTCATGCATACTATACCCAATTCAAAATGAAATTACTCCTTTGATATATGGCCTGACGAAGACAGAACTATCCACTTGCACGTATAATATTATATGCTAGAGTAAGACAAAGTAATAAAAATAACTAATTTAACGTAACAGTTACTGTCATGCCACGTTTAGGTTGATTTTGACACAAGGTCGCAAGGTCTTGATAAAATACTGATATTTTAGCGAATTTGATTCATTATGTTCATTCGTACCTCTTCGTTCATTACTCCTCTGGGCGCAAAACCTGCTAACTGCATTAATTCCAAGATGCATAGAATCGGACCTAAGAGGAAACAACAGAAGAAAAGATTCCACATTTTATTTCAAACGTCGCATTTGGTAATTCAAATACTCATTCATAAATTAACATAGCATTAAATCAATTGCTGGATACTTGGTTAAATCAGGCGAAGAAAATTAATTATGCTCAATAAAATGATTTTTGTAGAGTAAACAATACTTGAAGCGTGTAAAAGGGTCTTATGACGAGGATGCAGTGTTAAATGATAACGTGAGAACTGTTTTGCCATGATTTACGATGAATATGAATAAAAAATGACATTCTATGCTATATATAAATACTCACATGTATTTTTGATACGATTAATAATCATTAATATTACAAATGAATGTAGGTAAAGTTATCTCGAAGTTTTTGATAATATATTGATTTACATTACACCTTTCATATTTAGATTTTGAAGCATGTATGCAAGTATCTGCAATTAAAGGATCTTCTGAACTGTCGACAAGTGTGCAAAACGTGGAACAGAATTGCTATCTCTTTTGTAAAGGAAAATTCGATCGTGAGACTCGTATGTCCTGATCACAACCAAATTGCGTCTCAAGAGCGAATCAGGAAATTTCTGTCAGTTCTGAAGCACACTAAAAGGGATGCAATTCCATGCAATTTCTCGTTTTCGGATGTGAACATGAATAGCCAGGATATAGACAAAATATTGGCGATATGTGGTCCTTTCATAAAATACGTACATCTGAACCTGGCTTCTTTTCATATAAATGTTGATATATTTCAAGATTTGATATTGAACAAAATCCCAATCTTGGAGATATTGGAAATCGATGAGCTTCCAGATGATGTCATAAAAAATATTGAATTGCCGAGTATGACTCCAATATGTCTGTCCAATCTGATTATAAATGACCCTAAATTATATGGCTATCAGTTTTTCTCGGAGATATTTCAAATATCACCTTGTCTAGAACAAGTCAAGGTTCCGCAACATGATTCCACTGCTGTATTAATTGCTCTTAAGGAAACTGGCTTACTTTCTTACATGAAAAATATCAGATACCATAAACCTTCCGATGGGGATTTAGACACGCTCATTAAGCTCGGCATAGCTGGATTTGAGTTCACAAATGTCAATTTTTCTGTTCTATCCGATTATTTCTCTGCAAGGTCTTTGGAATCTTTTCTAGCATTGCAGAAAGACAACATTGAGACTTTGTCGATCGGCGGAGCAAATTACCATTTGAGAATTCTCTGTCCTAAGCTTCCAAACATACATACCTTGAAATTAACTTCACACAACAGGGTTTTGTCTCCAATGTCGGTTCACACACAATTCCCAGAGCTAAAACATTTGGAGATTTGCTGCTCTGCTTTAGAATCCAGCTGGGAGAGTTTCTACCCAAAGGCTGGAAACAAAGTAGCTTTTCAAGGATTAAAAACACTGACTCTTTATGGCGCAGTTAATAATGCCGCTTCCATTAAAACCCTTGGGAAGATGTTTCCAGCAATTAAAATGCTTCACATGAGAATCTTGAAACCTTCCAACGAAATTGTCATGTACATTTGGAAGTACTGGACGTGTTTAGAAGAAATGATTCTACATTTGCACGGGTCTAATCAAAATATCGATTCCTTATTCACAGGCATTCCCATTACAGATTGCAACAACATATTCGGCTCTAGCAGCCCCTATTGTGGCATCGCTTCAATTATTTCAGCCATGCGAAAAAAACCATCCATCTGCAACCTAAAAAGTACAATGTAGTAAAAACTTTTTTTATTATGTATTCCCAGTTGTCAAATAAACAAGCAAGTTTATCGCATGGTTTTTCCTTTGTCAAATATATTTATGGTTAATACACAGGAATGAAGAAACTCTGTCTATATGTAATGAAATCGGAAGAACCGAGTGGTCTAATTACAGATATTTCTGGCTACTATGGATTCGCTATGCTTCCGCAACTACGGGAGCTCACAATAACCTCGAGTTTCGTAAGTTTTTGTTGTTGCATGATTGTGTTATTGTTTGTTGTTGCATACAATACATTCATACAAAGTCGCACTGACATATGTCTTGTGTCGCTTGAACAGAGTTAATGAGAACATATTATATTCTTCTTCGTACTTCTTTATTCTTAGTTCAGTGAACAATGCTCGAGATATCTTCAAGAAAAAGTGGCACGGTGCAACTTAAGTAACGACAAACTGCGTCATTATCGATTCTTAGAAGATTATGGAAAACCGTCCTTTGAAATTACCAGGTACTTTTGAGGTGACTTCGTAAAATATAATTGCCTGTGTGTCCCCTATTTACGTTTACATATAAAGTACACGAAATATTATATGAATGACAGTTTTAATGTGAGGTTATTAATTGTTTGACATTTAGAAGAACGTATTATGTAATAGTGTGTATAAATATTTCATCATTTAATCTAGGTACATATTATTAGAGGAGTCATATTTTCTACAAGTTATTGTGAGAGTTTATGTAAATATTCTGTACTTCTATGTAAATAATATAAAGAATACTGCAATGTTGCAAGGGAGCCATAGAATAAGTCTTATTATCATATATGTAGTATATGTATATATAAGCAGTTAACAAAGTTAGAATTCAGTGAGACATTCCAATGTGCAGTGCAAGTAACATTTACAGTCTCTCCTTGAATGTTGGATGCTTGCAAGATCAAGCTGGCTGTACGGCACCTTAAGTTTAAACCTTAATCTTTGTCTCACATTCACAAAACATTTTTGTAAATAATTGTAATTTAATTTACAAAAAATGTTCATGTAATTTCTTTATAAAAATTCTTACAAAATACTGATTAAATATAATTGGATCAAATAGCAATCCATCATGCATCGACACACCCATTAGCATTGCTACAAGTAACAATCAAACAAACTTTAAAATTGCAAACAAATTAATTGATACCACAAGATAATGATTTCTGCCAGTGAAAAAGCATAAAGTAGATGTAATTAATACTTATTAGTTCAAGCATACCTACTCTCTGTGTTCAAATTTTGAAGAGTAGTTTTTTCAATGTCGGCGGATACTAAATACCTAGGTGGTAAAGTGGTAATACATATGCATATTACATGCAATAAAACTTACTGATGTTTAAAGCTTTGTGCACAGGAACAATATTAGTATTTTACAATTAAATTATTGAAGGTATTTTATGACTAATTTAATCAAAGGTGTATCATGTAAAGGAAACTTAGGGCGATAAAGTTATAAATGGTCCTAGAATTATTTAGTAAATCCGAGCAAGACATGGACGAATACGTTTTACCATAATTTAATACAGAAAATAATTTCTTCATTACATCAGGAGAGTCAATTGGATGAAGTACAAGAGTTTTTTTAATTCTTCTTGGTCCTCGACTAATTGATTTTACTAAAGATTTGTCTAAAGCTAGATTCTTGACATGTGACACATTTAAGCTAAGTTCCCTAGAAGCTACCAGTCCTGTTAAATAAACATCTTCAAGATGTATCAAAGGCACTTCAAAACTTGCCTTGAACAATAGTTCCACTAAAGACCCATTCATGAAGTAGCATGGTCCAGCTATATAAACTGGATACATTCCTTCAGCATAAACTCTTTCTGGAATATACCATTTAGATTGTGGATTTCGATGTGGAAGGCCGTTTGCATGTCGCATACCTCCAATGTAATTCGGTTCCGTTATTTTCTTAAGGTAAGTCATCAAAGCGGGCAGGTTGATAAACACATCATGATCCGTTTTCACGTAATAGCTCGGCGGATCGTCTTTATACCAAGAAATATACCATTTCAGCATCCTCAAAACTTTTATCGTCAATTTGTAATACGATTCCGAGAAATCGTCAACGATAATGTCACCATATAAATTTGCTTCTCCTGCTATCGCCTGCAACACAGTAGATAAAAATGTATTTTATGTATAACCTATGTGTTTTATTAGCACTCGAGTACATATAGTATGCTGGTACTTTACGTATTATCTAGTATTTGTATATATCTACTCATTTTACGAGAAGAATAAAATAGAGACACATCTCAGAATCTCTATACATAAGATTGTACTGTACATATAGTAACTATCGGCACTTATCAAGGCTGTACCCCGAGTCAGGGCACTAGAGAACTTTCCACCTCCCCGAAATCTCAAAAAATATGTTATTTTAACATAACTACTACATAAAATCGCTTACATTTTTCCATCTTAAGTTGGTTTTGGCCCAAATTAATTAAATGTTAAGCGCAATACTGTAATTTATAATATAATTGTGCTGTTGGTGCCCCCAACACACCAAATCCTGGGTACGACCTAACACTTATAACATCTACTTTTTATGCAAAAAGAAATGCTGAAAATGTGAAAGGATTCACTTACCTTTAAACTTTCATCCTGTCTTGTCAAACCAATAAAGAAATATACGAGGCAATCATACTCTTCTGCCCATGAATACCAAGTTTCTCTAATTGCATCTCTTCTTACAATATCTTCTGCAACGCTCGTTACTAAAATTACTGCAAAGGGCTTCCGATCATTCTGCGATTCAAAGAAAAACTGAAACTATTATTACACAAAGTAGTATGTATAACGATATGTATAACGATAGGTATAACGACCAACCTACACATTCGTCTTTCATGGCATTGCGAAACTAAAACTTTTCGTAGGGTACATTATTTATGTAGAAAATAAAATATTATGAGATACAAACTTACCCTAAGTTTTTTGAATGGTTGAATAATCACAGTATTTTCATATGGCTTGACTAGCTCACTCATGTTTCGAGATCCTAAGGCATTTAATATCTTTTCAGTTCGAATGACACGTTGTCTCTCGTCCTCCAAAGTTTTGTTGGCATTCGGCTGTACAGAAAATTCAAAAATGCCAAAAAATTTATTTTACAACCATTTTATGATTAATGAATATCGTGATTTACAGAAAATCCAATTCTTTGTCAAACACGACAACACACAGCGCAATTCTGTCGTATAATTTTAAATGCTGTATTGAACAATTAATTAATTAGGTAGTACATTATAACATGTAGAAGTTATTAAGTGAAGTCGTTATTTTTTACCCGTTTTGTAAACGATTTAATTCTTCTGGTAGCAATTCTTTGTCTTGCATGAGATTGAGAACTGTTGAAATTGATGCTTTTGTTGAATCCTGTAATAATAATACTGGCAACAATAATGCCCGTAACGCAGAGTACAAGAACAAAGCAGAAGCTTTCTTGTGTTCTCATTTTCGGAAGAAATGCATGCAGCGTAGAGTAATCTGGTAGTATTCCATCAGATTGACAAGAATGATAGCATGAGTTTCTGTTCATAATAGTAATACTGGTAAATATTATTGATGCTATACGTACCAAAAAAGATTAATAATATTTGCCATAAAAGAAGATGTGTGCGAAAAAGGTCACCTGTTTACTAACAGATAATTACATGTGAATTGATTTTTGCAGCACTTTCACTTGAATTTTAATGACCTATAAAACTTCTCGTGCAGAATAATATCTGCACCCTGGAGCTAGTAGCTGCAGTGATAGCATGTACACCATGATGATGATCAAGATGCAGTTTATACGGCAATGTAAAAATTAAACTGGTATTGAATCTGTAGTGTTTGTAAATAACATTATGCAGTAGACTATAAAAAACACATGTGAGCACATAAATGCTCCTCCAGAATTATTGCATAAACTGCACCACTTTATTCGTTACGTGATATTCAGCAATGGACTTGTTCAAGCAAATTCTTCGCAATACTGTTAGAAGTAGGTATAATATTCCTAAACTAAAGTGTACATAATGACTTCAGTATTGTGGTTCTCAAAGTTGACTTATGATTGTGACTGTAGAAGGTCCATCTTTATTTAGTATTCAGCACAGTCTCTGTGCATATGAATCAATTCTGAAGCTTTTTTTACTCATTGGGATTTAATGGCTTATTTATTCGTAATCCATATCTCACATAATAATACTCACATACATATGTAACCAGTAGATTGATATTCTTTTATCTTTACATGGAAGTCAGGAGAACACAAAAAACTGTTATAATATTTTTTCAATTCAATCAGATTTATATGTCCTCATAATATTATCGTTGTGTTGAACGGCCCACCATGTGAGATAAGATAGAGATACACACACCGAGAAGGTTTAACTTGTTACTCGTCCATACAGAACTGTATATTATAATGTATGGACTAAAAGAGTGCTACGTTTGTTTGTGCTTGCGGTAGACATGCTACTATAACGACTGTGTGGCATATGTGAACAATTACATAATTGTCTATAGCATTCATTTTACAGTGTAGTTGGCTTGATGGAAGAACTTTTGACACACAACGCTTTTGATTCAAAGTCTCACGTTGTACAGTTAGTATTAGTACTTACTACACACATAGTTCATTAGTAACATAAGTACTAATTTTCAAATAACATTGTTCAAGCTTTTGCACTACAGATATTACACACACAGTATTTTAGTATTTAGTTAGGTATATATACTTACTTAGGTACTGTGAGTTGACATTGGCTTTGGCACAGAACCAAAACTATTTATTATTGCAATTGGGGCAACGCGACTAAAACCACAGTAGTTAGACGTATTAATTGGAAGATGTAATAATATAATCTAGTGGTACATACTAGTAGTAGTACATAAATGTATAGAGCAGGAAGTCTTCTTCTCGTATTATAATATTATAGTTAGTAGTGCATCATGGGGTTAAAATTGGCAAGAACTACAATTACGATTTGTAACAATAAATATAAACATAATTGAAATATATAACTATTATCGTTCGAGAGAAAACGTAAATACAGTAAAAATAATGTTATAGGTACTTCATTAAAATATCAACTGTTTGCGTTGCACATAACAATATTCATTTGTTTACACGGATGAGCAGGTATTTCCTAAAAGATTTACGTTATGATTGGCAAAGAAGGATGGTATCAGGAATCATGTGGGAAGAAACAGCTGGGCATCGTCGTAACGTAAGTATTCTTTGTAGAGTTGTTTATGGATTGATTGAGTTGTCTTTATTCACATTTTGTACCTTCATTACTACTTGGCGTTTCATGCTTGGGTAATGTTGAGTATACAGAGACAGTGTACAGATAGAGACTATTCGAACGATTGGTAATAATATTTAAGTACGATAGGCCGAACTGTGTATAGCTGTAATTGTAATACAAACTTACTCCTGCTTACTCTAACTTTACTACTGCATTGCAACTAGAATTTTGTTACGGTTAACCTCGATAGACATTTGTATAATGTTATTTCCCAAATAAAAATCAGTGGACACAATCATGGACTTGGAATACCAATGAGGCCTGTGGAACCAATATGTTAAGGGAACGTTAACTGATTGCGCGAATCCACGAAGTCCAAACCTTGGCTTTGAAATGTAATCTATCGGCTTCGGTGTAAGTTCGGCCATGGCAGACCAAAAATGCCCTTGATTGCCATGCTTTGTCAAAGCGGATTCCAAGTATCTTTCCAAATCACTGACCTTCCGTTTATCACCCCACGCCTAATAAAAATTACAAAATACAAAGTTAATACAAAGCAAATAAATCATCAATCAACATTTTGTGTTGAAAACTGACACAGTGTACGAAAGGTATTATAACTTACATGCGTTACATTTGGCCAAAGATAGTCATGAGATTGAGACATTGTTTTATTAGCATAAGTGAGTATTACAGTTCGATTGGTTCTCCATAGAAGATTTGGTGTTGGCGTTAGGTTGCTGACTATACTTTTTGGGACTAGAAGATCACCGATTTCGTTCAGAACAAAACGATAAAGATCTTGATGAACAGCCTGCGACGAGAATCCAATAGGGAAACCATGAAAATCTAGAAACACAATTTCTTTCGTCTCTGTAACAAATCTTCGAATATCTGATATGAGTGTTATCAATGGTGTCACTTTGTATTTGTCATGATTGACCCAAAATTTATCATCTAAGTCAGGATAATACGCCACGCGCACGTCAAAGTATCGAATTCCATGCATTAGTTGCTCATATATTGAATCTTCTTGGCTGTGAAAAATAATGACATCAATTAGTTTATGAAACATTATAACTATGTCATCTAGTATTTGCGTTCTACATCGTAAGCAAGGCCAAAAGTCAATAAATAAAAAATGATTGTAATGATAGAGAAGAATGATAATATTACCATATGTAATATCTAACATAGATGTTTTCACATCGTGAAGTATCATACTCCATCCATGCTCCAGCATCATGTGTCCCTGGAATCATTAATGAATACAACGGAATATCTCCAATAATCTCCTTCAATTCGTTCATCCAAAGTGGATAAATTCGTAATGAATTGGTCTTGAGCACAGTCCACGAAGTTCCATTTTCATTACGAAGATAAGCAATCCAAAATCCCATTTCCTTAGTTCCTTTGACCGATAATGCTCGTTTCTCGTAGCGAACAGAAGAGCGATAATAACCTTGATGTCCAGAAGAGACTTCCACCAATTCACGTGCTAAATCTGGAAGATTGCTGGATCTATTTTGCGACGAATATTGTTCGATATCAAAATCAAATAAACAAACGAAATCTCCGGGTTTGTATTCAAAATTATTCCAATTGAGCTCGAGTCTTCTATCTATATTTTTGGCATGTTTTCCGAATTTGGCAGTGCCTGCCACAGACGATACTGTCAGGAACACTTCAGGATCTTTGAATAATACTGCAAATAATTACAAATACATTGATTTTAAAAATCTAACTTAATCGACTAACCAACTTTATCTTCTTTTATAAAAACTAAAACAATAACAAACCATGAAAATAAATGCCTACATACAACATAAACACTTTCTTATCTCCACTACTCAAATCCATACCCAGTCTTCATTTGCTCACTAAAAATATTTAAAAAAACAACAACAATAAAAGTTAAAAATAAATTACCTGTGTTAATCATAGCCATTGTACTAGCACTGTTGATTGTACTTCCCCCGTGCCACATTCCAGGTACTGATAAAAGAGTTGTTTTTGAATTACAACACCATGCTCATTGTCAACATTGTGAAATAGTTTGAATCGCTATTTCTTTCTACAACTAAGATAATTTCTAAAACAGTCTTCCACGGTCGAGGGGTAGTTTTTTCTCAATTTCTACCTACTTTCGAATAATCTTACTAATACTGAGTAATTTGGAATTGTATTTTGACGAACATTAAGACTATTATAATATTTACCACAGATAATTTTGTTACTAGATTCAGATTGTAAGTAAATTTTGTGTTAGTGTTACAGTTACGAATACATGATGATTGCTGTTGTTGTGTTTCTGGTTTCAACTTTGAATTTTGTTCAGTTTTGCTCTTAAACGATTGATTTGGACGTAAAAATGGGCAGAAAAATATCACTGAAAAATTTAGACAAGAAACGGAGAGGAAAAGGAAAGAATAAGAAAGGGTGTCAGTCAAGTCAAGTCTGAAATTGATTGAGTTTGGACTTTGACTTGACACACGACTGACACACAGAGTGCACAGAGAGAGAGAAAGTGGAGCTCGGTCAAAAACTACCGCACAATGATTTTCGTTCCTTTCGCTCGGCTCTACATTTTCATTGGCATTTCGCATATGAATGAAATCAACCCATTCAGCAGGTTTCTGCAAGCTTTGCTCTTTGCCAATTCCTATCCGTCTCCTCGTATTTTGCAACACTCTCTTACATACTCCTAACACAGACTATGTATATACACGTACCACACAAACACACACATCTCTGCCAAAACTCTTTAAACACTTTCTTATACTTCAAGTATACACTTCTGTATATTCTTCTTCTTCAACAATATCTTTGCTTTACGTCCAAAATTTTACGTTTACGTTTTATATTCCCCTAGCAAATATATCTTTACGTAGGTGCTTAGCTTTACGTTACTTTAGTTTGCAAGATAATCTTTTTGCTGTGTGTGAATGTGTAGTTTTTTGTATCAGACACGTAAAAGTATAACTTAGGTGTCTTTGCCAAGGTATGTAATGTAATGAATGGTAGCTGTTTTACCTACACCTAGTTTTTTTTGGTTTTAGTACATGTATAAAGTGTATATGATATATTCTGTATGTATGTATGTATGTGTGAACTCGAATTGCAGTATTTGCAGTGTGCAGTACACTGCACACGTTCGTCTTCTTACTTAGTAAGAAAATTAAGTTACGTGTAAGGATCTAAATTGTCAAGTGTCAAGTAGATTGCTCTTGATTGCCTTTACTTGTAGTACTTACTTACATTTAGAAGAAATGTATGTGTATGTATATACTAGTCTATAAAGACTGTGGTGTATGGTATCGTGTCTTCTTTGCCGTCTTTATTAGGTACTTCTGGACAGGATTGTGTGGAGTGAGTGTATAAGGATGCTGTGAAAGTCTGTACTGTATGTGTAGAGGAACGGCAAATAAATGTGTAGCAAATTTTGCAGATTGCAGTGCATTAGTAAATGCACACTAAGACAAATGCTGTGATGCTCTTTGTATATTATGTGTGTAAATACAGAAAGGTATAAAGTATGTTATATTATTATTGCTTTGGATAGTGATACTTGTATGTGTATTGTGTAGATGGTTAAGGGTGAGCAAATATTATAAAGACATGTGCATGTGCGTCACTTGTATAACTAGAGTTATAATAAATCTGGAGTATTGTGAGTACAAGTAGCTACATGTACTCGTAGTATGTAGTGTAGTGTAGCATAGACACTTTGTTGTTCTGTTCAACTGTTGCTGCTTGCTTGGCATACAGTAGACAGATACTTCCACGATAATTTAATGGAAGTGAACGGGTCACATCCTTATGCTACTCTCTGGGCTGAGTTCAGTTTGAAGAGCAAAATTTCACATACATCTATTTCACTCTCTAAGCATACATCCAAACATAATATGCATGCCTCGAGACCTCAAATTGTTTTTCGTAACATGTCAACTCAGATTTCTTGTAGTTCAAGGTATGTTAAGTAGAAAATATTGATTCTCAACTGCTTTCTTAAGTGCTTTGAGAAGTGAACCATTTCCTTCCGTTTATTTGCCAGTTACTAGTTGCACCACTAAGTAAGGATTGCTATAGATATAATATTGCTGTCTGTAAGTCAGAATACATTATGAAAATTGAAAGACATCTATGCAAATATGTTCTAGTTATATATAATACAACGCGTGTCTGAACATTAAACAAAAATAAGTACGCTTACATTCGCAGTTTTGCATTCATATTCATGATGCTATTACTGTAGTCCTGTAGTTTCAGCTTTTTGTGTGCTTAATCTGTATTTGAAGAAAGAGATGGAACTTTTCGAATGTTGAGAAAATAATGATATACTATTGAGTAATATAATTATAAGTATGTATGTATGAATGTTGAATTGTAGGTTTAATGAATGAATTCCTAATACTCTGTTGATAATAGCTGTGTTATAATGATTCATATTATTTGCATGAGAACTTTATATCGGATCGGATTATTGATTTGTGTGGTAGTACCGACTTAGTACACTTAAGAAAATACACCATGCAATATGGCTTATGCAAAACAAGTAGATTCTTCATGGGCGCATTTATAAGATATAGCAAAACCATTGCTATTTCGAAGATTTATGGGATAAAAGTAAGATTCATCTACTGCACTCCAGAGAATAAGCTCACATCCAGCAGAACCGACAACCAATGATAGAGTAGCGTATAAGTGTATACTACACATACAGATCGCAAAGCTATACTCATGTCCAGGGGTGCATGTGCAAAGTCTACTGTATGTATAAGCCTCGATCTGCTCTGGTTTTGTTGCTTCCAGTCGGTTTGTGTGTTAAATACGATCTAGGGACACCACACCAGTCATACAGTCATACACCAATGAAAATTACGTGATTTTGAATGCAACGCAAGCGATATGTATGGAACTATTCTACTCTAATAGTTATTCTATGCAAAACATGCAATCATTTCCATTCAATACGTTAAACCAACCTTCAGCGAGTAGTATATTCATACAAACGACTTACAAAGTATGTATACTTACATGTACATGAAGAATTTGACTAATATGTGGTATTTCTAGGTAAATGCCACCCTGAGACTATTATTTAAGCATAGGTGGACTAATTCTTCTAACTCTCACTACCCCTGGGCAATAGAATACTATAAGACTGGTAATCAGTTCAGTACTTATACTTATTATAAACACAAGCTTATGCTAAAACGCGTGCAGCAAATCTCATCAGTAAAAACTCAGTTATAGGTACCCATTGCAATTTCTGCAGATACGTAAATACTCTAAATACCTACCACGTAATCATTATTCTGTGCTCTGGAGCTGAATCAGCTGAATGAAAGGATTAAATATTTATGAAGCTCTTCGTGTTGAAAGTGTAGCAGACAGAAATGTAGTAATGACGATGGTTGTGCAAAGCACTTGAGCTGAAAAACAATTTATTTAGGTGACTTCCTTTTAACATTACACAGGGATGCTGGTAATAACAATGACGCAATGACGCAAGGTAACAATGACATTGAAATACAAATAATGAATGAATAGTAGAATCATGCGAATAAATCATATATCAGATTTTATAGTGTTTCTCGCTATCAAATTACGTACATAAGAATTACATAGGTTTG
Organism: Pogonognathellus longicornis; assembly: GCA_034694085.1. Lineage (NCBI taxonomy): Eukaryota > Metazoa > Arthropoda > Collembola > Entomobryomorpha > Tomoceridae > Pogonognathellus > Pogonognathellus longicornis. The sequence goes on along the minus strand of JAQFYB010003371.1, from coordinate 6,512 downwards.
CATATAGTATAAGTGTATGTAGAATTAAAAGTGTCAATGAAAATGGCAAAGCTTTGTGTGCAATTGTTGAGTTAATATTTAGTAACTATTTCTATATGTTTAGCAACCCATATGGGTTAAGGCTATAGGGGATGAACATTAAATTAAGTGCATTACATTTTATTAAAAGTAATTGTGAGTGAAGTGGGAAAGACCGTTGGTACGAAAGTAAATCATTTTACAATCATTTACTGGTCCAGAGTCCAGGAAAATATTACTATTTAGAAATGGGTGCAAAAAGTGAAATTGACAAAGAATTGGACAGATTTTCATTTAGGGAAGACAGTTCCACACAATGTGGTCTAAAATGTTTTCGTCCCTATTGGATTCAAAGATTTGCAACAAAAAAGTGGTTTTTAGTAATTTTCTCGGTTTTGGGAGTTATTCAAGGAATGTCATGGTCTTATTTTTCGGCCACGATTTCCACTCTGGAAAAGAGACTGAAAATCAGCTCACAAACAGCAGGTACTCTGTCTGTAGCACTAAAACTTATCACACACATATTTTTATGTGCCATAAACCTAAAATTTCATTGATTTTGTATGTCCTGGCCTAGTATTCTGAGTATTCATATTATACAATTACAATACTAAAGTAATTCACCTAATTCTTTCTGCAATGAGACTATTTTATTGCTGATGCAGGCATTGTAATGACGGGGAACGAAATAAGCCAAACATTATTTTCGATAATTTTGGCATATTATGGTGGGAATGGTCACAGACCGCGGTGGATTTCCATTGGAGTGGCTTTGTCTGCAATATCCTGCCTTTTATTAGCATCACCACATTTTTTCTATGGACCGGGTGATGAAGCCTTAAGTCTTACCGAAGAGTTTTATTATGCATTTCATAGCTACGGAGGAGGTCGTATGAATTCCCTCAATGACACTGGCAGCACTAACATTTCAATTATAACGACCATCCAAACAAAAAGTCAACAAAACAGTGAGCCTTTTGTATGCAGATTGTATACCTACTTATTAGTATGACCTATCCATTTACCTAAATCCCATGAACCTAAATTTAGCATTAGAGGAATTTCTATATATGTACTAGAAAATTGTTATTCCCTTGCATGTAGTGCATACGACAATTTATTCTAGTAGCCGATTCAAATGATTTATATCCAAGTTTTATTAGTACTTTGTTGTAACAATAAAATATATTGTGCAATTGAAGATATTTCCAAAAAGTTGCAACTGTGTGAGCGAGACTCAGATTGGAGTGAGAAGAATTTAGACTGCGGAGAAGGAGAAAAGTCAATGCTACCTTTGGTATTGATTTTCCTCTCTCAGTTTGTGTCTGGAATCGGAAATGTTCTTTTTATGACATTGGGTGGTCCTTACATCGACGATAATATGGAGCAAGTTCAAATGCCTAAGATGATGGGTAGGTTACATTACTCTACTACATATCTGTACACATAAAATGATGCATTGATGCACCATGTCTCCAGGCATGTATCAAATGGGATTACTTACGAATGGAAAGACATGAGATGTATTTACCCTTTAGTCTATCTTTGTGATGGAAATAAATCAACTATGATTCTAGTTTCTGGGTTTCTCATGCGAAAATGCAATTTATCTCTTTCTCTCTCTCTCAAATCCTATTAGGTATTGTCATGTCACTTAGACTTGTTGGACCATTACTGGGCTATGCCTTTGCCTCAGTTTGCTTGAATTTGTTCATAAGTCCTAATCTAACTCCATTGATCAACAATGACGATCCAAGATGGATGGGTGCTTGGTGGTCAGGTGAAGATTACCATAAAACATAAATGTTATTATGATCCACTCGTAATAGTGCTATCATGATTTGCAATAAAGAACACGCAGTTTTTTTTTGTAAAAGAGATACTTTAATGCATTCCTTTAAGGTTGGGTTCTGCTCGGAATTGCGTTGGGCATCAATTCGTTTTTGATAGCGCTTTTCCCAAGAGAGATGCCTAAAAAGAACTCCAAACCCGAAAATAGCGTAGAAATGAATGAAACCAAATCAAGCGGTGCTAACAATAATGTCGGTAAAGAAACAATCGATGTCATTAACTTGAATGAATCAAAGCAAACAGTTTCAGGTAACATTCAAAATATTTTCATTAATTTTTTGCTAAAAATTGCATTTATTGTAATGATACTGTGTTACTCTCAGATCTTATTAAGGGAGTCAAAATGTTAGCAACGAACAAAGTGAATATGTACAACAATCTTGCTGCTGTGTTTTACCTCTTTGGGGTAATGGGTTTTGCCACATACCTTAACAAGTATATAGAAACAATTTTCAAAGTAAATGCATCCATGGCTTCAGGCATACCTGGTAAGCAAATAAATGCAAATAAATTAATGTGAATATTTTGGTAAGGTGTTTCAGAGTTATACTTACCTGAATGCATTGTTGTCTCATTATTTTCAGGGTTAGCTACTATAGGTTTCCAAGCTGTTGGACTTGTTTCAAGTGGTTGTTTAATTTCCAAGTATCAGCCCAGTGCAAGAAAACTAGCAGGACTGAATGTGATAGCCGGATTCACATTTATTTTTGTCTTGGTTGCCTTCACACAATTCAAGTGTCAACAAGGAACTATTCATTACGGAGTGCAAAATGTCATGGATAAAAGTTGGAACCTGACAGAAACATGTAACGCGGATTGCAATTGTAAATCCGGTCAAATGCTTCCAGTGTGTTTCAAAGATGAAAAAAAAATCTTCTACTCAGCTTGCCATGCTGGATGCAGTTTAATCGACAACTCAACAATTTCAAACTGTTCTTGTCTCCCTTCTTTAAATCAGACTGTAGAAATGGGAACTTGTTCCGATAATTGCCTTCCCCAGTTTATTACCTTCTTGAGTGTAAGTGCATTTGTTCGAGTTATCGATAGTTTTGGACGAATAGGAAATATGTTAATTAGCTACAGGTAAGCAATACTTGCTACATCATACACTTAGATGTTAATAATTGTGATATCGATATCCAATGATGATTGCTGTTACTTTACTTTATTTGAGGATATATAAATACCTTTTCCTGTATTATAATGCGTATAGATGTGTGCATCCAAAACATAAAGCATTGTCTTTGGGGATTGGAGTTTTCTTGATGAATCTTTTTGGAATGCTACCGAGTCCAATTATGTTCGGAGCAATAATTGGTAAGGCGAGAAAAAACGTTTTTTAATGTTTAACATTGGATAAACATGATAATTAACTCAGATACTAACATTTCATTTTTAAATAGTCATTCATAAGTGAAAGAAATTACAAAGGTGCAGAAAGTTCTATTTTATCCTCCAGTCTTTGTCTTAATTTTTTTACTGTAGTGTCATGCAGGATTGTTAGTATCAAACACACTTCAACTTTTTGAAAAGCAAAATTTAATTAACCTAATCTCAATATTATTAGGTTGATTGATAGTAAAATATAAGTCTAAGATCTACAGGGTGACTGATCCAATCATTGCGTATGCTATTTAATACATGGGTAGTCCTTTCGCTTTGTTTAGCGTACGCAATGATTGGGACACTATAGCGTGAATACGTGTTATACTTAAATGAGTCTTATTGTGGGTTTTATACTTTATTAGCAGCAAGGTACGTATAAAAGACTGCGTCATCCGTCTACAATGATTAGACGAGCTGAATACATAACTTAATACATAATTAATTCTTTAGACTAAACTACTTACGTAACCTAATATAAATTTTGCAGATTCTGTCTGTTTGGTTTGGGGGACAAAATGTGGAGCCAGGGGGAATTGTTTGATGTATGATGGAGAGAAATTAGCTTACGTTTTCAATTTAACGGCTGCAGGTTTCTTTCTAAACATGTCTTTACGAATTTTTATATGAATTTAATCGTATCTCACCAAACACACTGTACAATAATTATGATTCTCACACAGGATTTATGTTCATCGGTTTGATATTTGACTGTCTTGTATGCTACCACGTTAAGGACTTAGATTTGTATGATGAGACTAACAATGACCATAACAGTGATAATGAAAACCCATCAAATGGAAAAACTAAATAATACTGTCAGGATTTAATGGATTTTGGATTGTAATAATTGTAATGAAATCTCAAATGTGATATTAACAATACCTATATGCCTTTACGTAATATTTGCATGTAGGTAATAACAAATGAAATGTTCCGTGTTGATTCGCGTATATGATACTGCAAACACATACATTCAGTTCTAAGTAAGACTAGTAATGAAATGGAGTGTCAATGTGCATGTAACTTTAATAAACACTCTCTACGTAAGTAAACAAGTATAACATAGTAGTGGCAGTACAGAATTTATTTGCATATAATATCATGTGCATGGAATATGTAAAACAAGAGTTCACTATTCAACAAACAGAATACATATTAGTTGTTACATCCGCATCCATCGCGTTGTTTTAAGTATTACATGTATTGTACTATACGTTCGTTACGTACTTTCCATTTATTACTCCATACTTGTTTAGGCTATGCACATAGATATAGGTAGCTGTAGGTATGTGGTACACGGATATGTACCTACAATATTGTTAATTACAAACACTCTGTAACCATACATGGGAGAGCCACACAACAATCGGCAAAATTACTCCCTAACAATTTTAGGAATTAATGTGCGTGTAGGTAGCTTTAGGAATCTCTAATATTATATTACTATCAAATAATAACAATTAATTGTTTAGACACTATACTAATAGGAATTCATTCTAAGTTCTAACAAACTTATACTACACTATGTAAATATACCTATGTGTTATTTAGTGTATGTATAATTATGTATTAACAGTTTAGGTAGGTGTATAGGAAGAGTAACATAAATAACTCTATAAAATTAACAAAACTTGTGAGTACTCTTTGAAATTTTTTATAGGTAAATTAGTTGTATTGTATCTAGCCGTAATTAGTAGTTGTTGTAGATTCTCCTTCATTATCTCTGGTAACTAAATTAGAGATGCTCAAAGATTCTTCAGTGTCGCTTGTTGAGACTTTAGTTTTCCTATGATTCTTATTACTTATATTGATGCTACTGTTATTGTTGTTACTACTGTCTTTTTCTCTAAGATTTGTGTTCTTATTGGGAGAAGGTTCTATATCTTCTATTTTCGGACACAAGTACATCGAAGAATGAACACAAATGTCTCCATTGAAAAGGAAATCATTCTGACATTCCAAATCAGTCTTAATCCCTCCAATGCAATAATAATATTTTACACATTTACTTTGTAGATCGGGATAAAATCCATTGGACTTCTCAACACAAGAAGTGTCCAGTAATGATTTCCTATAAGAAGTATTTTCCACTAACTGAGTTTTAGTGAGACATTCATCTCCTATAAATACTTTACCTTTGTCGCAACTCAGCTCAATAACCTTTGCTCTTTGGTAACAATAGAAATATTTCTCGGAGTTGCGTGGATTCGGGTAGTAACCATTCGGCAATCCTTGACAAAGATTTAAATGTCCTGCTGTTGGACAAATGTAGTCTTCGTCACATTTTTTCCCATTAAATTTCTTGGCAGGTGGACAGACATATGTGATTTGATATCCAGCAGCACAGAAATAATAACTAGTACACGCCGAGCCGAAATTTGGGTAGTAGCCATCCGTTTTTCCTGAGCACGAGTCATCATCTTCGACCAGTAACTCGGAAGTTGCCAACATTGTAGGCGAAGTTGTCATGATTGTTGTTTTTGAGAGTTGTTGTGGGTAAATACTTCGATTTGAAAAGTAACGACGATAAGAAGGTTTCTTTTTCATGGGATTTTCTAGTAGTAATGATGCGGTGCCTTCTGTAAGTGGAGTTGAGACCTTTGCAATGTTTAAGTTTGTGTCGATATCCACTTGAGATGCTCTTGCTTCAATGATGCATCCAACACGGACGACAAGTACTGTAAATTAAATAAGTGAGATTTTTACATATGTTTAGTAGGTTTTTGAGAAAAAAATTGTACATTTAAAAACAAAATACACACTATCCATAATTAATTGAAAATAGTTGACATTGACTTCTGCAGGGTTATGGAAAACCCACTAATTAATAATAAAGTGGACCCTTTCTATTTATTGAAGTACCTTACATGAATTGTGTAACATAATAATCAGTACATGTATACACATAATAGTCAAAAGGAGCTCTCGCAATGTGACATTGTCTATTACAATGTAACTTCATTGAGCACAATTTATGTTTTCATAGAACATCTATAATAATGTTAGCCTTCATTGTGTATATAAGTGTTATCCATGACAAGCCAAAGTATAGATTAACATGTTGTGGTTTCTATCATACCTTCAGAATAAAGTTAGACTTGAGAGTGTAGCGTGCATCTGTAGAGACAGACACGTCTTCAGCTAATAAACCATTTTAAGGTTTTTATGTTCGATGGATAAGGTGTTAGTAATTATCGTGATTGAACTGTAAACAGACATTGAGGTTCAGACACGCTCAATGATACACACATCAGATA
>JAQFYB010003370.1:0-19747 GCA_034694085.1 Pogonognathellus longicornis | reverse complement strand
CCCCCCACACGCCAATATGAGGTACATTTCGCTACACATGTAGCGAAAAATTTTGGCCAAAATCAACCTAAAAATGCATCAAAATCGTGGTGAAAAATTAATCTATTTGGTGCCCTTTCAGGGCAAAATAATCTCTTTCTGGGATTCCGGGAAGGGGGGGGGGCAATTGCTCTATTGCCCACCCACTGAATACGGGCAAGACCTACACAATGTGTGTATTCTGGAGTTGACAAAACTACTCACGTCATGGTTGTGGTTGACGTATGTAAATACGTCAACTTGGCTACCTTCGTCGATTATAAAATCTCAACTTGTTTTATACAACCGACAACCACTGTGGAATGATTTTACAAACAAGTTTAGCCTAAAGGATCATTTACACCTCATATACTTATACCGTAGCTAAAATTTGAAAATAGCCTTACCTATATCTATATTGAATTGTAAGGAATCATTCAATACTTTATTCAGTGACCATGCGATGCATGAATTTTTATAAACACTTTTTGTCAGTCAGGGTCTACAAGTTAATTAACTTTGAATCTTCATCAATACTTTATAGACATGACGATAGATAGAAAGCAATCTTATGTTACACAATGTGCCCAACAAATGAAAATGTGGACTTCCGGTTTGTGCTGTATATGAAGTAACTACCTACATGCAGATAGCATATCTACCTAAATATTATGTGTGTATTCGCCCATTAAATTTAATATTAATGTTTTAATGCAATTTACTAACAATGCAATTTTTAAGATGTTTCATATTTCTGTGGGTTAAAGTTGGAATTTTACAAAGTATTTGTAATCTATGCATAAACTTCTACATTGACCTCTTCCATATAGGTAGATTAAATGAGATCCCGTAATTTAGGCGTTAGAATTTATGACAGTTGTAGTAATTGTTCTCTTAGAGAATGAAGCGTTGTGTTAGTGCAATGAATTTTTGTTTTTCAATACTCTGATCACTGTTTATTTATTTGTAATTCACAGGAAGTGGGAACTGATTCAACACAGAAAGTAAAATTAACTCAAGATATTTTAGCACTGGGGTCCTTATTTTTCTCGCTTCTGGGCGTGTGGTTCAACTCAATACTTTTGCAAATGACAGGAGGATTGCTTTTAGGAATGACTACCGTGGCCGCCCACAATTTCTTTCACATGAAAGACACTTGGAGAAAATTTTATTTTGATTTGTCTTTCTTTTCTTCTTATGAATGGAGAATCACACATGCTCTGAGCCATCACTTGTATCCAAATACAATCATGGTAATTTGTTTTATTACTTGGTCTTTACATTTCAAACTTCCATTATATTGTAAACTCTTTCCTTTACAACATAACGCATTATATTAAGCCAATTTCAACTAGATACTATGACATTACCTCAACTACTAGAACTCAACTTAACTGCTAGAAAACTTCTTACAACAGCACTTGAGAGCGTGAGACAGATACACTGTGGCAAGGAAAATTAGTACTTATAACCTTAGGAATTGAAATTTACAGCGATAATTGTTAATTGGACTGATTGTATTTAATCTGACTGAAGTCATGACATTTACAGGTGAACCTTTGTTTGTATTACTATAGGATTACGAGATAGCGATTCTGGAACCATTTTTGGAATTTTTGCCAAACAGACCGAAATCTTGGATCACTCGATATTGTTCGATTGTTTATGCTCATGGGGTGTACATGGCAAGCAGTTTGACGTGTCTCATCAAAAGAGTCGAGTCCATTACTCAAGGGAAGCAAAGTATGAGGACTGAGAATTTCATCATTCTTCTAGAATTATTCTTCTTCACATATTTGAATTCTTCTTTCTGGGTGAGATTTCAACAAAGAATAAAAATAGAAACACAATTATTCTTCATTTAGTTACAAAGAACGCTTAAATGTACTTCACGCCCTTTCTTTGATTTTCCTACATTTTGACAATTGTGCAAATAATTCCTGTGTTACTGTAGAGTTCATTTTACGCTTGGATGGTTATCCACATAACTTGTTCCTACTACGTTACTCTTATCGGCTTCAATGCTGCTCACCACCACCCCCAATGCTTTCATGATGGAGATGAACCACGGATGGAACCCGATTTCGGGTAATTTGGAAAACTGACAGTTCTCCAAAATTTCTATAAATGATGGACATTACAAAATGTAAACTGAGCATTAATTTATTTCAGACTGTGTCAATTGGATGCCACAGCAGAGAAAGCCGACGAGTGTTTCCGGCATTTCTTTTTGATGTTGGTGACCTTCGGAGAACATCCTCTTCACCATCTTTTCCCAACAGTCTGTCACTCCAAACTGCACTATTTGAAACCAACAGTGGAGGAGACTCTGAGGGAATACTTGGAAAAGTCACCAATGAAAAAAACTCAATTGGAATTATTTATTGGGACTCACAAGCAATGTGCCAGAACAAATCCCAATCCTAACCCTGCAAAACAACTTAATCGAATTTCCAATAGTTTTCGGTTGGTTCCTCGAGGTGAAAGATGATGACTAAGTCATTCGCCCTAATATTATACACCATTTGCACCAAAGACTACATTGAACTTTATAATAACAGAAGAATGTCATTCAATTTAGAAGTGTAACCGTACATAAATAAAGCAGATGAATATTACCACGCGGTTATTTGTATTCATGAATGTAATTTTTATACCTGTCTTCAAGCAGTATTATTTTACCTCAAGTGTAGGAACCGTCCTGAAGGAATTTAGTAGCATATTCATATTATTAACATTTGAAACCACAACTCTGTACTGTCACACTATGTTGAATATGGGTTAAATGATTCGTTAAGCTGTTGTTTTTGATTGTTCAATTTATTTAATATTTATTGATTCACCTATTTATTTGAGCCCACAATTTTAACAGAAGTGCTCTTGACAAACAAGTCTAATGCATAGACAGTTAAATGGTATTATAACGGTCTATAACCTAGTTTAAAGGTACGAACTCTAATACTCGCATGTAACGGTATCACTTACTAGCAGAATAAAATACAATTAATACAGCACACAATATTTAATTATTGACACCTATAGATTTCAATGTCTCCAATTATTACATATTTCTCCAATCAATCGTACAGAAGTTGCGACATTGAGAGGAAGTATGAAATATTCCTCTGCTACCCCACAACAGTTAGGCAGTCAAAAGTAACAATTTAATATTACAATTGAGGAATGAATTTACAATTACTTCCACAAATTTAGCTAGATACTCAATTCACAAATCAATTTTCGGTGCATGAGTAAAAGCTTACATACTAGTGACAATGATAAATAAGTTTACGTTGTCAATGATGTCTCAACTTCGCAACTTTGCACCGTTTCGTTAACAGTAATTTAATTAGTTTCAAAGTCGCAACACAGCTGAACAGTTAGAACAAAGCTCAGTCATGTATTACTTTTACAATTTTAATCTTTGGGATTACTAACTACACGGAAACATTTATTTTTTTCACGATGTCTACCGATTTACTAGCGTTGGAGAATTAGTATGTTTAGGTTAAATTCCTTGTAAATATGTCATAATATATTTATCTATAAGTATGTAGGTATGTGTGTTAATATTTTCTACACGATAGTTAGTAATAGTAATTACAAGTTTATATTGAGGATTTTAGATAATGTTCTAAATATAGGGACTGTACACTCTCCCCACATATCAATCACAACATAGTCACAAAGTTTTTTTTCCTGAATAGTTAAGAATCTTTGATAAATTATTTATTTTCGCTTTGATTTGGAACTCTTTGATTATCACTCATGGTTAGCTCTCGACGAGGAGGCAATCTACTCCTCAAATTATTCTTGCTCCATTACGCATTACATTTCTCAATTTCTCTATCAATAAAACCACAATTCCAAATGTTACGACAAATACGTATACAATGCACAACATTTATTAGACAGATTTTAAGTTTTAATGGTGAGATGGTTCATCCTTTGAACCAATAATTCTGTCGTGTCCAGATTCATGGCATATTCATAGACGTTTCAATTCCATGTTTTAGTTCATAATTTTTACATACATTTCTCAATCCATTTTGTAACAGCTAACCTAACATTTCATTGTCTGATTTATTATGTTCCTCATCTGAGCTCCTGAAGCTGAACCGTCCTTAGCATCTGCAGCTGTGCTAAACTACTACTAACACTACTGTAATTACGTTTAGCGGAAGTCACGGGGTCACCAACACAATTTATTTCAATGATTTGGTGACCAAAACTGTTATTACAGTCTTTAATACCATTTTCATCTGTAAAAGGTGTCATCAATTAGCAAATGTGTAACTGACTTAAATAGTTGACACCACAACCTGATTATTTCCTGTTATGTCAATTCAAGTGTCCATCATGTTTATCAACAAACAACAAAATTTAACCGTCTCATCAAAAATTCATCTAAACACAAGCTAAAACACTAAGACCAAACCATCAATTACGAAATATGAGCCCCTTAAGTCTAAACTCATATTTACACAGGCATAGGACAATTAAAATTTTCATACTTTATATTGTAAAAACTGCTAAACTACGTTCATAAAGTAAGTAAACTACATCGTCTACAAATAACTACACGTGTGTAAATATGCACTGCACAAAAATTAACAATTGGACGAGATTACATAAACAAGAGAAAGTCATTGGTGAATTAGCAGGTAACATCATTGTCAACAATAATAAAGACTCGACTCCAAAATCCTGATCTATACAGAAATTTTAGGACAAAAATTGAAATATGCATACAATATATTATTTACTAAAACACTACACATTATGTATATAATATTGTAACTAAATATACGTTGTGAGACAAGCCCTGCGTCTTTCTTCCAACTAAAACATTATCAAACACTGAAAACATTTAAATGTACAATAACTATTCTTAATAATACAACAACTAACAACCTTCACAATAATAGTGATGCTATGTATAAGTACACTCTGAGTTACTATCTGCTTACGTAAAAGTTCCTCTCATAATTAACGAGTTGTAGTAATAAATCAGTAGTTATAGAAATTATGAGGGTACGGGTCTGATACTCAGTCAGTAAAATAACAATCTGTAAAGTACAATAGCCACAATAATACACTATATATTAAATTATCTCCACAATTATCGCACTGATCATTAAATTTAAGTCTTACGATTATTAGTACAAATTCATATTTTTAAGTTATACAGAGCAAAACACCGAGAAACAAAATGTAGTATATTAACTAGTTAATTGTATCACCATACGACAAAATCATTGTTTTTTAACAATCAGTATAATTTTATGTCCACAATTTCAAAATTTAAGAGCAATAGACAAGTAATTAGGTACCTTACAGCAACAACATAATGATAAGAAACTTTGCAACACAATAGAAAGAAAACCCTTCATTTTAAAAAAAGTTAATGAAAATTGATGAACGTATTATTGGTAATGACGAGGGAAGAGTAAAAAAGAGATTTTTGTCTCCAGTTGTAGCAAGCAAAAGAAAGGTGGAGGGGTTGTTATATTTCTTACGAGATGAGCAGTTTCTCAATCCTTGACTGCAACAACAATAATGTTTTACACGCAGAGAGATACTGGTAGGGTAAACTTGAAGATCTAACAATAAGTACACTGGGTAAATAGAAATGTCAGGGTTATTGTAATATTTGTTGAAGTGGCTGCGCGTAGGTCGCTAAAGTCTTCTTGATTCAATTACGAATATTTGTAAAGCTTGATGCAATGGTTTCCTGAATCAGCTATTGCTACATAACCGTCTGAAGTCACTGTCAGACCTTGAGGACCGTATAAAGGCTCCACTGCAGTGCTCACGTAAGACAAAAACGACCCTTGATTGTCAAATATCTACAAAAAACATTAATTTATTAGGCATCAAAAATAATTTAATTGGCTAAACTTGCTATTTGGTTGTGTTTCTCACCTGGATTCGACTATTTCCCCAATCTGCAACAAGAATGTTATCGTTTTTATCCACTGCCACGCCAGTTGGAGCATTAAACTGTCCATTTCCTTCTCCATTTGACCCAAAGCTGTATAAATAATCACCTTCGCTGTCAAAAACCTGTCCAAACAATCAAATTCAAATAATTACAAGACAGCAAATTTAAAAAAAATTTAGTAATAAAGCATTAGAATCACGCAAATCTCAAAATCTTAGGATATTTGATGAATTATCTCTTTCATCCAATCCCTGAAATGACTAAAATATGCAATGGCAATGTAACTTTCAAAACTTGGAGAACATGCCCCTGGTTGTTTGATAAAGAAGGATACACAACTAAACTATATTTTCTGTATTAGAGTAAATGCATAAACAATGTGAATGTGTAAACATTTGGTGATACATTGGTTTGATGCATAATTTAGTTTAGTATGATAAAAAAATGTTTTATATCAACCTTGACACAGTGATTGTGGAAATCTGTGACGATTATATTTCCTTTACTGTTGACAGCTACAAAGTGAGGTCCAGCAAATTGTCCTTCGTCATTTCCTCGAGAGCCGAACTTGTTGAGCAGTTTGCCATTACTTTGGAAAACAAGGATGCACGAAGCTTTGTTGTCTACCACGTATATCAATCCATTGGAATCGATCGTCAAACCTTTGGGACCTGCATGCATTACGTAAAAAAATCCGTGTTGAAAAATAATAAAATAATTTATCAATATATGTATTTGTTTTTCTATTTGGCCTACGTTACACATCGCGGAATATACTAAATATATACAAATAATACAAAATGAAACATTCAATTGCTGCTAGGCATATATTTCTCGAAAGAAAGTCAACAGCTGCTTATTCTCTTAATAGTGTTAGTAGTTTGTTAAATTAATTTTAATATGTAATGACAATTATTGGAGCAACGTGTTACCTAGAAGCTTTCCATGGCCGATGCGGCTCATGAATTTCCCTGTTGGGTCAAATATAGAGATCCATTTATTGTCGTAATCTGCTATGGCTATATTTCCCGTGCTGGGCATCACAGCCACACCCACGGGTCGTTGAAGTTGTCCCACTGTCCTTCCACGAACTCCAAATCTAGAAATACCCAAAATTATAAATCGTTCTCTAATTTAAAATTCTCGAGCAAATCGGGTGACCAACTATTTTATAATTTTGACGTTTACCTTAGTTTGCATTCTCCCGTGTTATCAAAGATCTGTATGCACTGATTATTTGAATCTGTGACGACAAGGCGTCCGTTCGGTGTGGAAGCAACTCCTTGAGGATTCGTGAATTCTCCACGGTTTCTTCCCCGCTGTCCGATTTTCAAAATAAGGTCATCTTCTAGAGTATTGCTTCGTCGAGAACTAGAACCCGGACCGTGTGCAGAGCCTGTAGAAACGAATTAAGGTCAAAATGATTACTGCATATAAAAAGATGCCTAAATCTAAATGTACCGACTAAATGTTCCCGTCAACTCTGGAAAAGTATTTCATCTCACCATTGGTTTTGCCGATGTGACCATTGCTGTAGAACTTTTTGGTGGGGGTAGAGACTCTGGAGCGTGGCGATACAGAGGCTCCATTTGCTCTTGGAATGCGTGATGCGTTGCAAATTCCGTTTCCGGTAGGCGAATGATGAGAATAAGAATGCGGATGTTGAGACGAACCGTTCGTATGTGCTACCGGACTCTGACTATTGGAGCGCTCCTCCACATCATAGCCATGAAACTGAAAAATAGCAAAATCTCATTAGCATTCCTCCAGAAAATTGAAAAATTAAAAATACACAAGGAATTAATAAATACACCCTTCAAATCTTCTTAGCACAATACTCCATTTTTTGTTTGACGCAGTAGTTTAAGGATAAGTGCACAGAATAAATACCCTGCAGTATTTCTGATCAATACTTTATACTATGATGAACGTTATGACCTTGAGCAATCATTTCGTTAGACGCAAGGTTATATCTGTCTATGATTTTTCATGGATTTACCTGGAATGGACTTCCTGAAATGTGTTGATTCTTGACCATGACTGTCAAATGAAAAGACCCGATGCGTGAGACGAGGAAGCGAATGATGAAAGAGCGGCTGTCTGACTGTCTGGGTTGTTCGAGGGAGTAGACGCAGTCTTTGGTTGACGAAGACACTTGAATGTCTTCCAGACGAATCTCCAAGTGCGGGGCATGAGTGGCAGACAAGTGAAGGCGCAGAAAGTGACGACGGCCAATTGGGACACAACGTGACTGAATTACTTCTCCTGACACGGCCCAACTCTTGTGCAAGGCAGACACCACTCGACCCAAATCGCTCACGTCCAATCGATCCATCGTCAGACCTTCAAATCTACACAAAAATCAAATCAATTTTATTCTCTCACACATTCACACATCTGCCACACTTGAATGTACACTCCACGAAAAATAACACTTTCCTACTGAAGTGGATTTCCAAGATTGGCCACTTTGTTTGAAAATTACTGTCATGTCCATTTTGCAACATGCAAACGTCTCAAGCCCCAGAAAAAGTAATATTACATCAAACCCATAACATCCATTCCTTCAGTCTACCTAATTGCATAGCAAAGTTGTATTTATATGTGAATTAACTTTTCACATCCGTTCATATTTTGCTCCACGTGTCGTAAAATCTTCACTAACTGAAATACTACCGTCATATAATAGTATGACGAAGAAAGGTAAATTACGTGAACTTGAAAGTCATTTCGTTCCTGGAACGACCATGGCATGCAGAAGCGTAATTATACTGATCTTGAGTTTTCAATCTTGTTCAATCACTGACTATCACTCTGCGGGAATACCCTAGAATCTTATTGAGTAACTACATAGACTTATAGAAGTGTAATTAAAACGAAGAGGGAGAGATATCTACAATCTACTCTAAACTAACCTAGACCTACCTACATAAAATTGATATCGTTAGAACAATGTCCTAATTCATCGCAAAAAGTCGACCGATGATAGTGTGAACAATATCAATGAAATGAAATGGGAAAACATTTGCAATTCCTCACAATACACAAGGATTTAAGGCACTAATACACTTTTTGATTATTAAGTGGTGAAAAACTTATTAGCAATGAAAAACAGGAAAGCGGATGATATACTTGTTTTGGCCTTAGAGTGTCCTGGAGAAACCTAAGGCCTCTCCTCGAGAACATTAGCCCCATTGTTAATAATACAATTGACCTTTTGTTCTTTTTGCGACGCCTTAAGGTTTTTGAGACTACTCGTATCCTGAAAGGTCTATACATAGGAAATTGCCTAGGAGAAACGTTAGATTTTGTCTGTTTGCCTGTCTATCCGTGCAAACGTGTGTGACATAACTCAAGAACGTATGAACCAAATTGGTGCAAACTTCACATAGGTATGTATGTCATCTAAGGTTACAACTTTCATGACCTAGGTTACAGATAAGGTCACAGAAAATGTTCAAACAGGGTTTTCGTGTGTCGTAACTCAAGAACAGGTGGACCGAATTGTTCATACTGTACAGTATAAAAGCAAATGACACTATGGGAGGGTAATACATGTCAACAATGATGATAAAAATTGTTGACAACAATTAGGTCAAGGGTGTATACAGGAAGGGAGAAATTACCCCCACGGCAAGGAAATATAACAATGGTAACAAGTGTCTCAAGTCACCCAACAAATTGTCTCCTATGTCTCCACCACTTTTATACCCTTTTTACTATGGTTTATTATTCATTTGAAATACGTTCGTACATAGCAAAACCAATTGCACCTAATACATTTCGGTTTACAATTAATCTAATTGTAAGCCGAAATGTATTTTTTTAAACCGTTCTAACATGGTTTTCATCTTTGAATCGTTTCGGGACAAATAAATGGGATTATTTCCACACAATTTATTGTCAAAAGTGAGCACTGCACAAAGTTTTTTTTCTCCTAGTGGCACTTGGATGAAACTGAGACGCCAGAATGTTAATTGAATTTATATAATTGCAATTACCGAAGAACCTAATGACGGAGAATATAATTTTAGGGTTCACAATAAACAGCGATAAAGTGAGATTAGAGTAGAGTGAAGAACCATCTCGACAGGTACACGAACAAGATAACCTTCATATTATTATTGAGAGATATCATGGGTGCAAAAGACTTAATCATATTTACAATTTATATACTCCCTTTCCTTATTGCTTATCATTTTTGTATTTAGATAAAAAAATCAAATTACGTAAGAAAAATAAAATTGTGTTCTCCACTTGTTAGTTATTATTACACATGAGATAAGTTACAACGTAAGCCGATAAAAAGTTTACCAATAAAAATAGTGATGCAAAATTACATTCGGTGATCTCACTTTGAACCTGTAGTAGTAGGTAAAAGAGTAGTGCGGTTAGATTTAACCGACGCTTACCGATCGGTAAAGCAGTAAAACGAATGACGTATTTTTTTTTAAATTCTGATTGGCTCCCGGCTTTCCTTTATTGCTTTACTTGCTCAGACCCCTTATATTTACAGTTAAGAGAAACAGTACTATATGTTTTGAAAAGCCGCGCCAAATAAGCAAGCTATTCTGATTGAGACAACAACTGAAAGTTTGGTTTGATTGAGGTGCTCAAATTTTTAATAGAGAATCGGTGAGCGTGTAAATAGTTACTGCTCTACAGTATTACAGAATAACGGTTCAAATTGATTACCCCCAAATGTCTCACATATTGAATACTTTTGGGTTTTCAAACATGTAGATTCTAACTGACTGCTCATTTTTAGTGGGCACTATAATTATTACGCTATTAAGCGTGCAAATTTGCGCCGCAATGAAGTACAAACAATGATGTCCTATTTTACCTACTTGCAACTTTGTGATTTTCAAATACATAGACTTGAAATACACTGTCCATTTATTAAGTTGGCATTTTAAGTATTGCGCTGTTGCGACAACTTAAATAAAATAAAATCCAAAGGAAAAATGGATTTGAATGGTAAAACGGGTGTATTTGAAATCCCCAAAATTGTAAATTTGAGAGACATAAAAATTTCCTCATAAATATAGCAGGGAATTTGTTTAAATATGAAATTTAGTTTTATTTTTTTCGCCCATTTAAAATTTGGCATTTAACATTTTGAGCAAACAATATGTAGAGTTAATTTCAGAGAATATTTGAGAATATTTTCAAACTCATAGCACCTCCCGTTGTTTTTTTAAATAAAAACGGTTAAAAATTTGAAATAGAGATTTTCCGTAATTACTTTCAAATAATTGCTATGCTAATTAAAATTAGTGTCCACTGTAATCTTACAAAAGAAAAATAGCAGAATTATCACCCAACTTTGATAAAAAAGGGTATCTGTAAAGTATTTATAAAGTGTAAAGACATGATCTTCAACACATTTATACTGATAAAAACAAAATGGACGCTATAAGGGCACTAAACCCAAGCAGAAAATTTTGTAGTGTACTTAAAACGGAATATGTGTTGTTTGGATCTTCACTAAAGTAGTGCTCAATGTAAACAGGTGTGTTCTATATTTTATTGCACTTTGCAATGTATAGCATAAGATTTTTATTCCTACTTTGGGCGACGACGACAACATTGAATTTTTGACAGGGGCAGAATTACTCATCAACGAAGCATTTCCGATGCATCCGTTTCCGATTTTTTATTTTATTAAGTGGTGGAGGTACGAGACCACTTTATGTTAGTGGTTTGTCCGTCGTCTGTGTGTCAGATGTGGACTGTACACATTGTGTGCAAAATAACTCAAGAACTGATATACCAAATTAGTTCAAACTTTATATTTATTATCTAGGGGTTACAACGAAGAAGTGGTACAAAAATGAGGTTGCTTTCCCGTATATAGGCGGAGGGCAACTGCTCCAAAAATTTCCAGTGCACGATAACCCAAGAACGGATGGACCAAATTGGTTCAAACTTAATATATGTTATCTGGGGGTTACAATGAAGGTGTTTTACAAAAATGAGGTCCCTATGACGTATACAGGGGGAGGGCAACGACCCCAAAAATCTTGAATGTATGACAACTCAAGAACGGATGGACCAAATGGGTTCAATCAAACTTTGTATATGATCAACATGTCAACAATTGTTGTCAGCAATTGGGTCAAGCAAGGGCGAATACAAGATGGAGGAAACTGCACCATGGGCAAAGAAATATATAAAAAGAAGTCAATTGACACTATAGTAGTGCAATACATGTTAACAATGATGACAAAAACTGTTGACAACAATTGGGACAGGCAATGGCACATACAGGGTGGGGGGAAATTTCTCCACCACTTTTCTATACCCGTTTTACTATGGTGTATTGCACTTCTGATAAATTGCCTCATTCAGCTTCCGTTTTTTACACAGACTGTAGTAAATACCATTCCGACTTGATGCTATGATTACAGTATCATGGTAGAATCAAGTGGGTGGGTATTGGGTAAGTGCATTTGTCGTTAAACCTTACGACAACATTTTTACATTTAAGTCGATTTACCATAACGATAAAAACTGCAGCTACCAAATCCAACAGCTTTTTTGGGTGGGTGGATGTGTATTTCTAATTTACGTAAAGTTTCACGTTTACACTTGTAATGTATAGTTTTGTACCTTGCGAGCCTTGGATCATAAAGGTCTGCTTGACTAGGAGTGTAATTAATTGATTTTCATTTTTAAACGCATCAGTAACGCTAACGAATCCAACTTCCTTTCAAACATCACATTCAAAACTACACTTTTATACAAAAATACTTCCATGTAAAAAGTATCCCTCCTTGTAAAATGTATTATATGGAAAGGTAAACGAGTAACAAACTCTGTTTAGTTGTTCACGCTGAATAAAAAGACAAAAAGAAAACAATAGCATTCGTGAACGCCTAAACTGAAAAAAATACTTTAATATTGTATGTGTATAGGACAGGCAACCAGAGAAGTGCAATAAATTTTCAGTGGTAAATTGGAATCCAGAGGAAAATATGAGATTGTAATCTGTAATACCAGACGTCTGATTGTGGGAGACCAATACTTATTGTATTGAGATATTTTTGACACTTGAATAAATCACACATACATACTAACATACGTAGGAATCTAAATGAACTAAAGTGAATATCAAATGATAACTTACTCGAGTGAATGATCAATGTGAGAAAGAGAGGAAGAAACTTCCATTTTGGCGTAGTCTTCTAATCGGTCTCCAATTTGTTTCTTCACAAATAAAATCTCCGTCTCATTCTCGTGACTCAATGCCTTCTCAGTCAAAAGACAACACTCGTTCACATCCGTCAAATGCGTTGATAACAAATTCCTTGACTTTTCTGCAAGTCAATAACAAATAGTCGAATAATGTTAACAAACTCTCTGAACACTTTTCTAGTAATCAGCTTGTAATGGTTTGATGGCTTCTGTAAATATTACGACGTTAAATGGAAATAAAATAAATATTTCCAACTTACGAATCATCTCCATTTTTTCATTGTATTGAACATTGACGTCTTCAAGAAGTGTTTGCTTTCTCTCCTTTAGCCTCTCAAACAAATCTGCAAAGTCTGAGTCTATCTGTTTGATGGCATCGTTTTTTCGATCACTCAAAACCACTCCAGCTTTATCAGACATCGATATCGCATCCTGAAGCTTGTCCACCTAAAAAAAACATTAAAGGAAATTCAGTCTTCCATCGCATTATTGTACAAATACAATAATTATTGTTTTGTTAGTTAGAGGTGACAAAAATTGATACAAAGGCAATTTTTTTTCGTAAGATGCATAACTGAAATTTTGAATTGAAGATTTAGTAAATGTGCATAATATGTAAGAGACATGGATGAGCAATAAACCACAGGTAGGTGGGTAGTGTCTGAAGTAATGGGTGTTACCTTTTCATGGACGGCTTCCATGAGTTGCTTGAGGCGTATTTTTTCTTCGGTGACAGCATCCATGGCTCTGACAGTTGTGTGCCTTCCGTGTTCTATGTCCGTACAGCTGCTGCACACCGCTGTGTCGCAATCTCGACAAAAAAACCGCAAAGTCTGACCTGTGAAATCAATCGAATTTTCAACATTAGTAATTCAAATAGTGATAATTGGAACTTGGAATCCACCACACGCGACAAAAAACAGTTGCAAAATTACAATTGTGCGGTGTTTGGTTGTTATCAAAACACAAAGACGACTTCCACCAACACCACCACCACCAACCAATACCATACAATACCACCACTCTTTCAAGTTCTGTTCTTTTACTTCTGATAAATGAATAATAATAATAATAATATGCTGATGATATGCAAACAACTAAAAGCCCATGACGTTCCAGGGCGGCCGACATTCTGTCATCAGGATGGTTTTGTTCGTTCGTTTGAGTGTTCTTACACAAATCATTGTTCAGAGCATGGCATGTAAAGATTCACATTTTTTAGTGAATCTCCCCCTGACTAGGAGGGAGAGGTATTTTCACATTTCCTAACTTTATCTCTAAAGGAATATATTATTACCCCGTATTGCTTTAACAAATAGCTAAAAACGGTTATTTATAAAAAATACAGAACTCAGGAATTGAGGTCCTGAAAAAGCTTTTTGTGATCAAAGAACAAGGGCTATTAAATTGGAAAACACCTACATTAAGCCATAATTTGCAAAAACAAATTATGTAAAATATGGAGTGCTATCGTTCCTTTTATGACTTATAACTTATTTATAAGTTAAAAGTCGAGTTTAGGAGTTATGTTGACGTATAATTATAATTACATGGCACACAATCAGTATTTGTCGGAAAAGCTGGTGCTTATACAGGTTACGTTATGAAAGTCAAAATAAATAAATTGAATTGCTCAGATTATTTGTTTATTCGACGCACTTTAAGAATGATTTTGGCACAAATGGCTCAGGTTATTCGCTCTATGTGCAATCATAGACACACTGATGGTACCCAGCGGCGGGGCACCAATAGGTCCTGTACGCCCCAAAATGTCCAATAGCAAGGTTACTTTAGCATAAAAGTGCACAAAACAGGAAAAGTTTTCACACTTCGCACGGGTTAGTTTCATTTTATGCCGATTTTGACACAAATTAGCTTAATTTTTGTGCTAATTGTTATCAAACTGTTAAGTTTGCTGGCTCTCGAAACCTAATTGTTTGCACAACTCTGCTTGCAACTCAAGTTGGGATTTTGCCTTCCCCTAAATTAATTTCTGAATAATAGGTCTTTCGTGGATCATGATCGACTAATGGGGAGCTTAAAGGAGTACAATCAGTGATTTGAGAAGCACCACTGATTTGAGCTGCAATGATCTTTACTGCATTTAGTTATTTTAGTTGTAGAGGTGCTCCCCAACATCCTTAGCCACCCACTGTTCCTCGCGGCCTGGACAGGTTTCTTACGGCACTGAGTTTGTTAAAAGATATAGTTATTTTTTGCATGCCGATATACAGAAAGAATCTGATCAATATTAATAATTTTGCAGATTTGTGGGTTTATATTAATATTATGGAGCTGGGATAGGATGAATGCAAGGATATAATATGTGAGTTGTTATTCACTACATTAAAACTGCATTAACACTGAAAAACTGCGTAAAATGGTCTATTTGTCGAATTCAATTAATATTACAATGTTTTTCTAATAATTTGAGTCTTTTTGACACAATTTGTTTCCTTCCTCAGTAGAGTATTAAATGATTAACAAGTTTTCTCTATATGAAATAAACTACTTCATCTTCTTCAAATGTCTAAAAAAGTTACTCAAGAATATGTTAATACTTTAAAACTTCACATCCTTAATAAAGGAAACTAATGTGGAAAGCTTAAAATTGCTAGGTGTACTTCAATACAATGCTGTTCTCTCAGCTTGGACTGACTGATTCACGTTTAAGGAAATTTTGCAATGTATTGCACGCCTCCGGCTTAATATTAACTAATTCCAAGTAATTTTATAGACAATACGTTTAATCAAATAATATTTTAAGAACCATAATATATGATACCGTTAATATTATACATGTTATCACACTTTTTGAATATTTATTTACATTTCCCAAATTATGCTGCCGGGCAAATGAGAAAACGTTAAAAGAGATTTAATTTCGCATAAAAATGATTATAATATGGTATTGTATGCCAGGGAATTCACGAGGAGATGGCCTTCAAAGATGAAGCGTTGATCGTCATATTATTATTACCATCATGGATATCTCCATGCACATTATGCCCCCATTTTGTATATAGAAAAACGTGAATAGTGTGCGAAGTGAACAATTGTTGCAATTCCCAATGTAAAGTACCTTCACGACAAAGTTAGTTCTTGCGTACACGGCTCTATAGACGGCAATTCGCAAACTGCAGCAAATTGTGTTTATGTTGTAGTTTGTATGTGTTCAATTTCAATACTTCACTTCTTGAATTATTCAATTGTCTCTACGTACAACTCTCCCAACTAACTTTATATTATCTCTTGTTCATGTTATTCATGCTAATCATGTTGGAGAGGTAGCTCTCTAACACGTAAGTACGTAAGGAGATGATATTTTAGAGTAAGCTGTGTGCAAAAGTTTTTTGCGAAATGTATGGACGATTAACGTCTTAACATGCAGAAAACTGTAAGATGCTATTATTATTGCAATGGCACGCTCCATGAGAAGAATATCTTTCGTTTATGGTCGTTGCTGTACTTTTAATTCTGTTCAGTCTCTCTCCCCAAAGATTTTTTACTTTTTTCCTCCACTCTCCCAAGGGCAACAATATTGAGAAATGTGCAATTCGGATTTCTGCAGCCACAGGCTCCCAAATTCACATCGTTGACTTCGTACATTATTTCTGGCGTATACGACGACTATCGTTGTTGCAGTAATCACTATTATCGTTATAATCAATGCGCCTTTGTACTTGTACTCGCCCCCAGCAATTGCTTCCCCGTCATTTGCATGCACATTACGTACAAATACTTATTAATGTGTGTGTAATTACTATTTACAATTTGCAAATCTCGATACAACACACATACACATGCAAAACATGGAAAATGTATATTGTTAAAAATATTACTCAAAAGAGATTTTTCTTTGTGTCTTTCAATATTTCCGACAGTTATTATTACTAGTATTATTTCCAAACATGTGTAAATTCAGAACCACAGAAGGAACCAACTGTACTAACCAGAATAATAAAATCCCACCGTCGTCGCACCACAATTTCAATTCGCAACAGATTTGTAGCTTCAAAATACAATAAATGCAGAACAGTCAGAATATAACTTGCAAAAAATCTCAGGCTCAGTCTCACAACTGATATTCATAAACAATCCGCGGCCACAAACAATAGCAGCAACCTTCGTGGATCAAAACGCAAACAAAAAAGACTGTTGCAAATACAGACTCATATTGTATCCCTAATGTTTAACGCACACACTCATGAGAATGATTCTATGCTTCTCCATTATTATTATGACTAATCCTTTGTGTTTACCTAGTGATTAACACTAACATAACATAATATTATAAGCATCATCCACTAAAACTGTAGTCTCACAGCCAAGACAACGTTTATACAAATAAGTCCTGCAAAAATGGGTCTGCATATAATATACAGCACTTTATTTAACTTAATCTCTGAATCAGAAATCCTAGAGGTGGGCACGAGACACCCTTTAAATATTTGAACTCAATCTATTTGAAGCTTGTGTCTACAATTAAAACAATGACACTGGTTTATTAAAAACACCAAACAAAAGAGCAATACAAAATAATTTGAAATATTTTCTTATTCATATATTAATTTAAGACTATTTTTTAGGACCGAGGAGAAGAAACGAGGAAATGCACATAAAAATACACATTTCGATTTTCAATTTAATGATTTTCTTAAGATTCCCCATTCAACTCTACTTCAAAAATGGTTTTGGTATTTCCGTAATAATTTAGTTTGATATAGTTACCGTATGACCATTTCTAGATACAAAGGCAATGAAGAAGCTTCTACGCACGGCATAGTTCACACGTACCGCTTTACCGCAAACCTCTTCCACCTCTGAGAAAACTCAAAGCTAATTATATGATGAACAAAGATTTTAAAGTTTAGCGTATGTCTTGCCCGGAGAATAGAAACGATAAATATTAGGAGCAATGTGGTTATTGATTGTGATCTGCGATAGCCACTTAACCTTGTTTGGTTCATACTGTCTGACTGCATCCAAATTCACAACATTCCACATCCCATTTTCGCACTTTGTACACATAAACAATGTCCTTATAAGGACTAGCATAAATATTAGTGTATTTACACAGACCTAACTTAGCATAGCATCGTCTTGCTCAACAAACTTGCCATTCATGTATTGTATACCTATATAGCTACATACTACATATACATACATAATAATATTATCTACTACAGTGCAGCATACAATATGCATAGTAGCCATACGTTAAGTCATAGGAGTGCATGTGCATCTTTATTCTTATGTGTTTGCTACCTACGCAATCTGCTACTGCGGTCTTTCTCAAAGACTCAATTAAATTCTCTTTATATGTGTTTTAACCTACTGTTTGAATATTACATGTACTTACATGCAGTAATACACACCACACACAACAGCTATCCAACAAAGTCGGTTTTTTCTAATAAAATTATGTTTTTCTTTAAAGCAAACGGTTTTCTTGAGACTAGTTGGAATTGCAAAGTGTAATGTCTTGATGCTAATGTGACATGATGATGAGATTATTTCTTTTTCTTGTGAAATTATCCGAGTGAGTGTACATCATCCATAAAGGCACAAAGGAACGTGAGAAATTCACCGATCCCACTTGACTTGATCACCGCATCTGCATTGTTCATAATATCCCAAACAGAATCTCATTACATTGATTTTGTGCACAGCGACAAAGACTCAATTCATTCTTTGTGATGTGTCCGTGTCGTAGAATAGTGGCAGGCAGAGTCCGTTTCACAGGTTTAAGAGCAACAATAACAGCATTATTTAAAGTTGTGTTCTGTGTCGTTTGTTTGGGATGATGAGGTAAGTTTAGTGTGGAATGAGGATTAAATCCAGAGTCACACATTGGGAACACGTACAATGTAAATGTATGTAAAGGTCAGCAGCAGCGTCGTCATCCCCTCCGCCCAACAACAAGAAAACAACCAGCACTGCTACTATAATAATATACATGCTGATTTCATGGTATTTAATTAACTGACAAAATAATAATAGGAAAATTGCTACTTGGGTTTGTGTATCAAAGGCAGAGCATTGTGAAATTGCAGAAGATGTTCAAAGAGAAGTTAAGGAGTTGTTGCAGAAGCAAATTCAGTTCATGAAATCGTGAGCCGACTTGATTTCTTCGTTTTATTACACGTGAAATGATTTAACTTTGTTCGCCGGCATGCGTAGCTCATTAAAAGTCGTTTCTGATTTTTCTTCAATCTGTCTGCCTTGATTCTCGTTTTCAAGTGTGTAGAGTGCAGAGTACAAATACAAGTGCGGGACAGCCTCGTAATTCATACGTGTCCGTAAAATGAACAACTTCCATTCTGCTTCATATTGTTGCAAGTTAATTTCAGTTCTCACACTTGCTAATCTTTCTCAACAGCGATAACTTTGTATGCAAAAACTACGTCAATTCATTTGCTAGTTGTGTAAGTATTCAAGACCGTATCTAGGATTCTAAATCAGGAGGGGAGCACAATCCAGCTGTGAGGTACCAATGTGTGTACATATTATAGGGCATGTTGTTGAGGCGGGGTTTGACGTCATTTGTGTGGGAAATTTAAAAAGGTGTCCAAAATAAAATTG
>JAQFYB010003369.1:0-19755 GCA_034694085.1 Pogonognathellus longicornis | reverse complement strand
CATGGCACGCACCAGAGCCTAGTTAATGCATTGCCTTGCCGATTCTTCTACTGTACTTTATCTCTATTCGGTGATTTTTTATGACTTGTAGGAAAAAGTACAAAGTTGATTGGCGGGGAAACGATACCTTTTCAAATACGGTTTGGTTCGAAATGTACTTCGTGTTTAATCAAACTTTAATTGCAAAATTCACAAGTCATTCTCAAGCCCGCAAAGACTCCGGGGTTGGGGTTAGGAATGCAATGGTATAAGTTATGGAAATTTTAATGCAATGCAATGGTATAAGTAGAGAATGTTTAGAAATTGTAATGTGGGCTTTCACAGATATCTCTGCGAGCAGTACACCATAAGGCTTTATTTGATTTTTATCATAGGTTTTATTTTATTTAAAAACTGTATGCACTATAGTAAACGCTGTGTATATTGGTTCTGCTGACTTCCTTACAGTTTTAGTGAGATTGAGATTATTAGCAGTATGAAGTATGACTATTGTCAACAAAGGTGAATTATTACGTGTTTTAGCGAAATACTAAAAAGCGATAAATTCAATACATACACATTATTTGATTTTTTTAGTGTTGCGAGCTGGGTTTGAGTTGAGTTGAAATAGACTTGATCTCTTCGACTTTAATGGTAAAAATTTCGTACGCTACTGTTCATACGAAGAATCACAAGTCCACAAAATACTACGGCTGGGTTCGACATGGTCAAGATCTACTGAAGGGAAAGTTGATTCTAATTACGATCTGAATCGAAACAAGTCCCAAAACAATTTCATATATTTTTATTTTTTTCACTATATCTTTTTACGTAGAACATCTAAAAAATGAATGATTGCTCGACGACTCGGACATTTATGAAACCTTAATGAAATCTGTAATTAACCTTGAATGCTAATTTTTAATTTGATTTATTAGTGCTTTTATGCTGGGTGAATGTAAACTAGTTTACGACTTTCGATGTTAGAAAAGATTTATTTAACGAATCCGAAGTAGAAATATAAACAGATAAAAATTGGAACAGGTCAATATGATATATATTTAATATATATGCCATATTATATGCAATATAATAGTAGAGATAAGTAATTATCGAGTAATTAAGTAGGTGTGGGTGCATGCGTGTATAGCTAGACATAATAATAATAGTATGATTACCTCTACAGTCACTAAAGGTAAGTTGTATTAATCAATTGCTTGTGTACAAGTGCACGATATAATATGGACAGATACACAGTTTTTGACTGGTACTTGAAAATCTCAGCATTTTTATTTCCTCAATATGTCAATTACATAACCTCCGTAAATATGCTCTTTAATTCATCACTACAAGATTTTAAATCCAGGGACATGGAATGACTGACTACAGTAGGACATTGAATTAAGTGTTAAATTAATTAATTACAGTACAATTAATTTTTATAATGGTAATACGTAATCGAACGAGTCGACCTAAAACGAATGCTTTCTCAGCGGCAGCAGTTGGTTGTAGCTGGTATGCTGACAGTTGTTATTACGTGCAAAGTTTTATACAAGTATTGATAGCTAACAATAAGAACAAAACTAATACAACTAATAATCATGATATTCACATACCTAATACAATTCAACTAATTAATTATAGCTACAACTTCAGAATCAAATCAATTTTTATTCTATCCATCAGTATTAACAGAGCTACAGTTTGGATTGCGATTTGCGGAAAAACTTGCATTAAATCAGAAATTCGATGTTATCATAATGAGTTAATCTATCTCAGCTTTAGCTGTTCCCGAAGTACAGCGTTTATATAAGCACATTTATTAATTTATTATCAAGAACCACATCGTTTTATATAATACATCGATTGCATTGCAGCTTCTAATAATGTGGCTCGTCATTGTAGGTACAAATTGTTTGTCATTATTTCAATATAAGTGTACATAATCTTACACTAGACTATAGACTGTTTAACAATTAATTAAGAATAACAATTGCGTCCATTACATTACATAATATAGTACTTGACTAAAATCAATTTGTATCTATTTAAAAGCTTTGTTTGCAGTAGGCACTTTTTAAACTGATATAACATGTGACGTAGTGTGTCTAAATTTTACACATTGCAGAATAGAAAAACAGAGGCATGGCCACCGATATTAATCAATTGACATAATTTTTATACATTTGTCTGTTGATATTTTAGACTTAGATGTTAATAAACACAAAAGTTCTTAATATATGCAAGTAATAGTTCTTGTTATTGATCATAATGATAATAATATTCTTAAAATAGACAGAAAACGAGATATACAGATTTATAAAGCAATGGAGTTCTCATTGAATTAGTTAAATGGTTAATAAATACAAATAACATATTTTTACGGTTAAAGTTGAGTTAGTAATTTTTGAAAGATTTGAAAGAAATTCTGCATTGTATTGAATGAAATGAATATAATTATTCAGACCCACTCAAACGACAGATCATAAATACTTAGAGCCATCCCATTGTTGTAGAATATGAAAATACAGCATGTAGTTGTTTCAACAACTATTTTACAATATTATAATATATTATTTATATGTAAGCAACATAACTAAATTCCACTCATTTACATGCACACTACTTGTAAATTGTAATTATACCGTTTTCTGCGCATCGGCAAATACCAAACCAAACTTATTTTCATTCAGCATAATATCGACCTATTTTTCATCAATCATAATTACAACTATAGCATTCTATCATCTATATATTATGTAATATGCATTCTCAACTTTCACAAACAGTTTAAAATGTACGCAATTAAAATTAATTAGTTAGGGATGTATGTATATTAGTAGCACCAAAACATTACTGTGTGGGATTTCTCTTACTTAAACACAACGTTTTAAACTTAACAAAATTGCATAAATAACTGAGAACGTAATTAGCTAATTAATATTTACATTAATAACCTAAACCTAACAGTGATTGCATCCATATTTGAGCTGAGAACATTATTTCCCATAAAAGTGAAATAAACACTAAATAGAATTTCTCTATGCGCGAATTATCTTGTATAATGTATGTTTCGATTACAGTTGCTAGTTTCCAGTCTGAAAATTCGGTTACGGTAACAGAATACAATAATGTTGTTAGTTAGTCATAAAAGTACCACTCTATTTGATGATAACGAACAAACCACAACATAGTTGTCATTTTGTAACTTTTTATGTAAAACTTTAGACAGACTATGTAGGTAATTAATTAAAAATAAAACACATAAATCAAATAAAGCAATTTTCAAGTAACTGATATCACCGGAAGCTGTGAAAGCATCTCCAATCGTACATCTACATTACATATTTAACAAATCCGTTTTCGCTGTTGGATATATAGAGATCTGCACTAATGTACTGTAGAAAATTAGTGATCATTTTCTCAACCTGATAGATGAAGACGTGTACAACCTGAATAACGTTACGATGATAACTCCCTGTTTGTTAAAAGCTACGGCTACAATGTAGCTGCTACACTACAATGTTAATCTTACATTACAAAACAGAACAATACTACACCATTACCAACCTCTACATTCAGTATAATATACTTACGTTAATAAATATCATATAATTGTATATCAGCAGCCAGAGGCTTATGTGGATTTTGGTTAACGTTAAACCAGTTATACCTAGTTACAATTTCATTTGCCTCAGACCAGGTCAATAGCGATTGAGTCGTTGGCAAGCTGGCTTCGTAATGTAATAAAGAGTATAAGTACATTAAGTACATGAAGTACAAACAGATTCTGTTTTCATCAAGTACGACGTAATTCATTGCACGAATTTGTCTAAACAATAAATGTATTTTTCTGTTACATTTCGTATAACATTAACTTATTTTATATGCAAGGTACAACATTCATGGTAAAAGGTACAACTTAATTATTACAAGAATAATCTATAATGTTATTATAGTCTCAACCTTACTTAACATCGCAGCACAATTAATTATTATAATAAACCAACGTCAAATCAAAATCAACTAACATTAAACAGGGATTTGTGATAATTACGTCAATGAATCGGGGTTCAAAAATTAAGTGTCAAAGTCATTCGTTTACATTACAATACAAGTTCATACTAAAAGGCAATACTCATTCATGACAGTACATGTACAGTACAGAACATGAAAATACCGTGCGCGTTTACATTAACATTTAATTTGCATGTAGAGAACAGATACACGCACAACGCAACCAAATCCAATCATTTGAGCCTATATTAGTATATGTAGGTAATTGAAAGTTGTTTTAATATTATACTAACAATATATGTGTCCGCATGTGTAATAGTAATATGTTATGTATATGACTCAATGTCCTAAGAGGTCAGTCTTGTTAGAAGAATGCAATGTCAAGGTCGCTTCTTCATAACTGCTGCGGTTTCGTTTCCAATCCATACTCCCACTCCCCACCCATCCCTAAATACGCTACGATGTCGCCTGATCTGGGTCTTTGAATCGCAGCGAACGTCTCAATCGTGCAACTAGTTTTGTATGGAATCGACCTATCGCTCCAGTTGAACCGGAAGACGTAGATGATGAGCTCGCCGACCTTGATGGTGAAGATATTGGAGCTGGAGAACTGCCTGTAGGACAGGTGCTAGGTCCTCCACAAGGGACACTATGACTGCAACAAAAACAAAATTATATTAGTAATCTTCAATTTGGCAAATAATCTTACAAATTAAAACACGCACATGTAATTATGATATGGGAAAACGGACATACTCGATTAATTTCATTTCATTCGTTTCAATTCATTTCATTTTCGTTATTTTGTTACAATTTATTTTGGATAGACTTTATACGTACATAGATTTGTCTATAGATACAACTAATTACTAACATAATACATTACTCTCCTTCAAGTCTATTAATTGCTGTTTATTTTCTTTGTTTACCGAACAAAAGATTCATCATTCGAGTCTATTACGTCATTGTATGTTAGCACAGGAATTGGTGAATATTTAAAAAAGGTGTGTACAGTAAAAATATGCAAAACTTGCCAGTGTTAGTCTATAATTAGTATATATAGTTATTTGCTTGTACTTTTCTTATCAGTATATTGTTGGTATGTTATTTTAACAAAAGCCCGGCTTTAGGACTGACGACTGCAAACTCTTTTGCCAAAAATAAATTGGCAGATGAGCAAAATAAGCCACGTATTCCGGTTTTAAGGCCTGAAGGCAGTAAAGGTTAAAGCCTGACGTTAAGGCTTAAGTTTATTAAGAAAACCAAATAATGCAGGAAAACTCCTTTAACTCATTATGACTATGACATGCAAGATGCAAGTACATGAAATTAAAAAAGGCGACTAAAATTTTATGTCGACATAAAAAGCTTCGGTTTGGCAGGCTTGCAGTTAATAATTCGTAAAGTTGTATTATGTAACTGAAATTGAATGATTGAATGTATAGTAAAAATTCAATGCATTTTCTGCTGCAGCAGAAAATGCATCAAATACAAGCAAGCAGTATAAGTAAAGTGTAGTTTAACGTAAAGTACCACTAAATAAACAAAATACATTACAAATATTACAATGTGACTAATAAGCCTGGAATGGTATTATACACTTTCATCGTTTAGTTTTATATAATTATAAGATTACACGATTACAGGTACATACTTTACCTGCCCACTGTTCCAAAAATGATTGTTAATTGTTTAAGTAGCATCAGGTTCAGGTTTTTTAACTCTGAGGTCTGAGCTGAATTGCATATGCAACTGTACATCAAATAAAACCTGCTCTAAATTCCTTTTCGATTAGTAGAACACTCACAAGCACTCAGATTAGAAACTGATATATAAGTTTGAATTATCAATATTTTATGTGCTCGTCATTTTGCAATTCTAACAAATCGATTGCCTAACAGTATAATATTAATAAATAAATACATCAAACAGCAAACATGAATTCATATAGCTTTAAACCAAGTTACCTTACTGGCATGTAAACAAATAGTTTGTCAATCGTAATGTAAGTGTTTGTGTCAGTGAAAAATGCAGCACAAATTATACTTTTAAATTGTAATATCTGTATAATGCATTTCATGCCTAAACGGCACATTTGGCACATACATAGTATAAATTACCTATCTGACTTTAGTTATAAATTACAATACACATATTACATAATATGTATCTTTGTTTGATCAAGTCAAGTATATTACTACATGTAACATGCATGTATAATATACTTAACTAAACAAACAAGGCAAAACATATATGCGAGATGCGCCTTGCATTTTCCTCTTCATCAAACAATGTTACATAGCCATTCTGTACGTAATAAAATTCTCACTTTCATCATCACATCGCCAAATAATTCATATTATGCTTTATGCTTGTAGTGTATATACGAAAATATATTAGGTATACACACCATACTGTCATTATTAATACTACAGGATACAATATTGATACTGATACAACTTTTTAATGATCATTGATTGATCCACATTAGTACCTTTACGGACATGATAAGGATACCTAGTACTATGTATGCCTAAAGTGAATTGAACAGTTAAAGATGTCTTGCTTTGCTATATAATGTGCTGCTTATAAATACATCTACCTACTTATAATGTATGTGTAGGTAAGGTACTTACACGAGATACCTCTCAAACCTATAGGTATCTATGAATTTATAGATTCCTATATTCCTACCACTTACCTAAACTAAACCTACTTATAGCTATAAGATAAGTCTATCTATGCATTACATTTACATATCTATCTACTGTGCATGCAAGGCATGCATATAATAATCGTGCTCAGATACGCAGCTATCAAACAAGTTAAATACCTGATGTGACGACCATAGGCAATAAATTATTGTTATTTACTTTGCTACTAATCTGTAATCTGTTACCGAGTAGCGAATATTATAGAGAGCAGAGCATCTACTAAGAAAGGTTATGTACGTAGTTAGTTAGTAGGTATGTTAACGTTATTATTACAAAAAGGAGTATTAATGTTAATGTTAGAAAAAGGTATTTTCGAGTTGATACATGCTCTCATTCACGTGTTCTTTTTAATTGATAGTAAATTCGCAGAATACTTTTTAATGTTTCATTCACTGGAATTAGATGTTGTTTACCAATGGTCATAAAAGGGAAATAACATAGCAAAGCAATTGAATTGAATTATAGACCCATTATGATACTAAACACGCGAGAGTGAGAGAATACAAAAAAGCATGCATATATTAAAAGTGCATTTTTATAAACACTTTTTATAAAGAACACTTTTTAAGCTCACTTACAGTTGTTTTGATCGTTTTTAGCAACTACCTCTATACTACATTACATACACATCGAGTGAGGACACATGGAATGCGGTTGAAGTTGAGAATGAATTGAATTGAAAGTATGAAACGTGATATTAAGGTTGAAATTGTTCATAAAAAAGATGGAAATGCAAATGATCAGGAACAGAAAGACAAAGGAGAGTCGTACCTTTTATGTAGAGATGCGGAAGGCGCCAAGGTTGGTGCGGAGCCTCTAGCTCTTCTCATGCCAATGGGTTTTGATGTTGTGTGGATTGAATTTGTCATTACTTCCGACCCCAGAGCGGCTGCTGGAGATGTTGACAAACTGGGACCTTCTGATTTTACTTTTCTTCGTCCACCCATTCCCCCCATCGCATTAATAGGCTGAGATGCTTTACGGTGACCGTCTGTTTCCGCCGATGATTTTCGTTGCTTTCCGTTCCCGTACAAAGCATAGTTTTTCTTCATAACAGGCATCATAAACGCCATTATTGCTGTTTTATTTCTGTCTGCTACTGTTTACAAAGTTTATATAGATGTGGCACTTAAACTTGTTAACTTAAACAAGTGTTGTTTATAATTGAAATGAGAACTGAGCTAACTGGATTTAATACTAGGTCCAACAATTCTATTTATGTAGCATCTGGCCTAATAATTCAATTCGATGTTGTCATATATTTTAGTCACAAATACGAGTCTACACAAAGTACAAAGAGAACAACCATTCACCGACATTTCAACCTTCACTTTAACTATTGCTCCATGTCTTGTAATGGTTGTAGGGTGTAGAATCCATGTACTATGCACAATACTGTTTTAATTTAGTTGTAGTCTTAAGTTTGCAATTAGTGAGGTTTACATTAACTTGATAATCGCGAATTTTATCACTTAATTGTATTCCTGAATCGTTTAAATTGTCCAGAGGGAATCCAGGTAAAATATACATAGATCACGTAAAAAAGCACACTATAAGAAACGACAAACACAGATCATGATATCTTAAGATTTAGCTTACATTTAGCACACTATGCAGAAGGCAAATTGGCTACACATAACAACACTTTTGGGTACTATTTAGAACTGTTAAATCTGGATTTTTCCTACTGTGACCTCAATACACTCATTCATAGACTAAAACTTGAAGGTTAATTATTTTCCATACGATGTGTTCTATCTAAAGTCAATTGGAACAGAAAAAACTTAGGTCGTATTTCGTATATAAACTTGAGCTTTGCTGATCCCGAAATGAGTCCCTCCGAAAGGCAGATTCCATATGATGCTGATCCTGAGTCTGAATGTGAGTAGTGCTGAAAGTGCTGATGCTAATAATACTGCTGCACCCGCTGCTGCTGCACACTGCACTCCTTGGCTCTTCACGATTTAATGAATGTAATGTAACGTGTCGTGTAGCTTTTGCTATTGTACTAAAGTCTGTAGTTTACTACTACTGTAGTAGGACGAGCCAAAACAAGCGGTGGTGTAGGTAGGATTGTGGCGATTTTTACGTTGTTGAGGTTGTCCCCGTATGGTAATCATACCGTAATCATACCACCAACTAGGCTAGACAAGAGATATAAAAAGAATACAATTGCACACATTTGTTACTATTACCTAATTAAATCATGATTATTAGATATTAGATAACTACTATGTTATTAATACATGTATTTCTCATTCTCAAATTATACCGACATACATATTCTGTACATAGATACTTTATACGTAATATAATATATTACATTATTAATGTACTTTTTTGTGAACTCCAGATTTCCCTCAAGTACTCTATAACTACTGCAGATAACTTTATGTAATGATTAATGACTAACTGCAGATTTTTGTATGTAATTTAATATGTATGCAATTGTACAATTTGTATAAAGTGCATACCTACTGATACTGATACTCATACCATTAGTACTCAAAATGCGCTTTGGTTTTGCAAATGTCCCTTACTGAATCTAAACTTAAAACCCACCTTACCAACCACAAATATTTTTTTCTAGAAGGAGGATTTGGTTATACATATGTCATAACATGTATAACCAAACCCTTGCGTAGTTGCAAAAAATTATTAATTACTGCCAAACTAATAAAATGTATAAATGTTATATAGGTATAAAATATTTTATGCCTATAATATTTATACAGAATACAATCATACGATATAGGCATAGACTTCCATTGGAAGGTACAAAAGAATACAGAAAGTTGACAATATAATGTAAGTAGTAAGTAGGATAATCAATATTTAACCACAATTTTCCCAGTAGCTTATAAATACATATTCACTGTACAGTTACACTTTATTATTTTTGTAATATAATCAATTTCCCACTGAGACAAAACTGTCAACTGATAAGACTACTCACTACTGTGCAGTGTACAATACAGTTCGAGTACTCATCGAAATGCATAAAACGCATTAATTTCTATTTAGGTACATATAAATAAAAATAAAGTGTTAGTTTTGGCCAATATTGATTGTCTTATCATCTGATCTGCTCCTCCCAGTTTAATTAAATTGCGGAAATAAAATATATTGTCAAAAATGGTTAAAAACAACCAATATTTACAAACTTACAACTTATGACTTAAACCAGATTTCGAAATAAAAAGAACTTACTTGCATTTATGAGTTTTAAGTCTGCTCAGTCAGCTGTTGTAAGTCACCAGATTAATGTCGATGCACTTATATTGACTACGACTACTGTCTAGTGGCAATGGTTGATGGTGAATGTCAACAATGAAGACTTTATTAACCAACTCGGTCAGTACAGGCAATAGTGGATGTTCAATGTTGTATGTAAACACGTTAAAGATTCGATTCCAAGCTCCACTAATCGTTCTTTTATGTTTTACAGTTGAATTGAATAGTTAGCTGATTATTTGATACTTTCCATTACCAGTTTGGTATCCAATATCCAAAATCCAAAAGATTGATCTGTAATAAATGTGCAAAGAAGATTGTATTTAAATTAATTGTATTTCTTTATGATTGAGTTGATTGAAAGCAAAAAAGAAGACTGTTAGTGTGATGAATGTGGAAAGTTGAACGTTTAAAGTTAAACTATTAACCTTAGTTTTTACTTTACACTTTATCTTCCTCCTTCAATCACTTCAGCAATGTTGCAGATTAAGACATCGTTACATATACGACAATACGATATATGGTTATAGTTGAAGTTCTATTATTACTAATTATCTGCCTCCTTCTGCCTGCTTGAACCGCTTTATTCTGCTTCTGCTAAATTCGTAATGATTAAAACAGACCACATAACAAGTGTAAACAAGATATCGCATACATACATAGGATACAAGAATTGCAATTTTTGTCACTGAATATAACACCTCAATACAAAATACAATGCAAACGTTTGTATTTGTTATTGTTTTACGCTATTGCTCTGCATTTTTTGGTTTATCAATTTTACATGTTGTAGAGTCTATAGAATAGTGTACTGTATGTTATGTATATTATAAGTAAAGTCCTCACATATAGAAGATATATTTACATGTTTACTGCGCACAAAATATTTTGTGTGTACAATCTGTTCTCTGTATACAGACTACAGAGTATACACAGACAGTACAGACTACAGACTAAAATACATCTCTAGCTCTGGGCTGTGTTGCGTCGGGGTGTATTTGCATTTGCTTGCATGTGCTATGTCACATAGCACAATTTGCTACACGTTTACATGCATAGGATACTTTAGTACGTTACATCTTACATGTATGTACTTGCCTGGAATACAGTGTTTTAGTTCGGAAGGGAAAACTACCTGTAAATATTTAATTATTGTATTATTGTAATAATATAAATAACTATTATTAGCTAATCAAATATTTGCTTAGAAAAGGAGTTCTTTAAAATAATAAAATTCAATCCAATCAAATATTTACAAAATGTTACATACTCCAGTTTAGCATCAAACATGAGTAATGCGTAAATATGAAATATGATAAATAAATAGAATTTTTTATAATATTATATAGTCTAAACAAAACTGTAATATGTAGCAGCAGCGTGCACACTGGCGTAGCCAGGGGGTGGCAAAAGGGAAAGTTTGCAAGTTGCAACCCCCAATTCACAAATATAGGTTGTTTTTGTTTCGCAGTAAAAAGACACAAAATTGAAAAAAAATTGACGTAGTACGGAAATTTTATGCATGATTTTGGCCTAAATTAACTCTTTTTTCGCGCTAAGTGCAACAATGACAATATTTCTATATTATAATATTGGTCCTGGCTACGCTTATGAATGCGCGTGTGTATTACGTTTATAAATGATATTTTAACTATTACAATTAAAAAATCTTTGTTGCCTTTTATGCTATAAATATTTTCAATTTTAGTGTTCATAAAATATAATTTTAATGGGCTACACATAGCTAGTACCAGCCGGAGTTGGAATTTCTGTTTTTGGTGCCCCACGGGGCACCCAATTTGTCTCTAAATGCGGTGTTCTCACCTCAAAAATCGAAAAAAGGGCCATTCTGCGGGGTTTAGCGGGGTTTTGATCAAAAAAAGCCGTGGTGTCCCGGGTGTCCTCCGGGGGTTAAACCCCCGGATTTTTTCCAACCCCGGTACCAGCTTTACAGCAGCAAGTTTATTACAACTTCCTATGTAGGCGTAGTAAGCGGTATAAATACATAATGAATGTTCACTCTGTATTTATAGTTTGCAAATACCGCAACTACATACCACGTGGTTTAGATGGGTTTGGTCATGGTTGGAAATCGTCGATAATTTGAAAACAATCAACATTTTATTTATTTTATCGGATTGCACAATCTACAAACTTTGAACTTGTAATTTAGAAGAGAGTTATTTATAAGTGATAAGAGAAATATAATATGAGGGTGTAAGTTTCAAGTGCAATCCATATAAGTAGTAAATAAAAATACGAAAGGAATAGTTTGTCTTGTAACTGAAGATTCATTAATTTTAAAAAAACTGGGAAAAAGTACATTTTACACTTGCCGACTCTCGCCTCTCTCAGCTGTCAAACGATTGAAATTGAACGTTGAACTGTGATCTTCATTTAATCCTAAACAAAACACTAAAAACTTAACTAAATCACGGTCAGTAAAATTGACAGGTAAGTAAAAAAGAAATTATCTATTGTTGATTGTATATAAAGTCAAATGTACTACTGCTCTGATATACACGTACGTAGCTTATTTAAACCGGCGTACATAAAAAGCTGCAGTTGGCAGTGGGTGATGTTAAAATCCAAGCAGATTTGAGTCGGTGTCAGGCCTAGCACTCAAACAACAAAACAAATAAATTGATTAACAAATTAAGATGATACAAAATAAATAATCTACTTACAATCGTACAGTTAATGAGTTAATCTACATTAAGATTACGGGTCTTATAAAGCCCTGATGCAGTCAAGATCAAAGATAAGGTCTGGCCAAATTATTTAGACCAGGACCCGACCCGACTAGCTCGAACCCGACTTCAAGTCCCCATTTTAACATTGCCGATTGTCAGCGTTTTATTTAAAACTAAAAGCTGTCAGCAGAATAATAAAATTAATAAAATGTGTGATAATAATATGGTTATTTATAGAATTGTTTTGCAAAAAATTGGGTATGATGGCTACAAGAACAGCACGAATGACGAGTTTGTTGCAGACCTCTCTGAAAACCGTGCATTTAGAACTAATTAATGAATCTCACATGCACAATGTTCCAAAAGAAGCAGAGACTCATTTCAAAGTAATTGTTGTTTCGCCGGAGTTTGAAGGAGTTCCACTTGTTAAGCGTCATCAGAAGGTATGTTATTATATAAATAATTATACTATTATAATTATATGTCAGTTTTCATCTCTTCTGTTCTGAACAATTTTTATTATCATATCTGGTGTGCCCTATGCCTACATGGCCTATGTGAATAACCATTTTTTTGAAAAATTGTATGTCATTTTCTTAGGTTCATGAAGTATTGCTGAATGAATTGAACACGGGACTTCACGCTTTGAGCATAGTGGCAAAAACCCAAGGGGAATGGGAAAAAATAAATAAAATTGAACCAAGCCCTAAATGTGCTGGAGGTTTTGGAAAGTAAATCCGTCTCATTGTTAGTAAGAGTAAACTATTAATATCAATTAACTACGTGAATCATGTGAAATATTGTTTACGGTATTTCACAATTAATTATACACAATACATGTGCAAGTGTGCCTGTACTTTTCAAATTTTCAACATGATTTAATAAATTGTTTTAAGTCGTATCGGACACTTGGACACTATTAATTTTTATCATTAATTAGCTCAACATTTCCATATAATATGTGTACCAAATTTAGATCAATCATGCTTACTTTCAGTGTCATAGCTTTTGGTTTTGGCAACATGTAGAAGTCAGGAATCCTTCAGAATACATTTTATATACACTTGTATTTTTAGTTTTATAAACAAAATCAAAAAGTGCTTTCTTTATTTTGTTTTCTTCCAATAAATGTTTTCAAAAAATGAATTTATGGTTTTATACAGGGTATCTTATATGGTAGCTAGCCTCCGCCATCCAAAGATCTTCCAGATTATATTTTTTCACACAACACACCAACATTTATTATAGAGTTTCTTTTCTTAAACTAAGTGAAGGCCTAGTGACCTTACCACCAAAAAATATTCCTTGAAAACCCCCATAGCACATTGAATTCTAACAATTCGCGTTTTGGTTAAATCTATGTGTATATTTTATAAGATTTTTTTTGTTCCGTATCCTTCTTATCTGAGTGCTGCGGCATTGATGGAATATTAGCATTATTGTTTCTTATATGCATTTCATCGATTGCTACGTTTGTTACAGCAAGTAAAGATGAAAGGTCCTTAATACCCGGAATGTTTCTTGTAAATGTGTTGAGAAAATCGATTTCTGGTAATTCAGGGTAGCATCTTAGATAGTGCAATGTCAAAAACATGAGACACTGAATCTCCATACTTGAAATGTATTCCGAATTTTGTACTTTGATGCATTTACGACCAAGACTGTCGGCGACATCTTCTACTAATTTTTCTGAGTATTGCAATGCTTTTCGAAAATATTCAAGATCACATACCATTGGGGGAACTTTTTTATCACTGCTCCATTTCTCATTGAGAAAATATAAGCCAACTAATGGAGCATAAAATGTTTCTTCAAACTTTCTACTTTCGTATATATTGCAAGGGAAGTAGTCGACAATGTATCCTTGAGTTTCCCCTGAGTCTGCAAATATTATCTTCAGCATATATATGATGTCATCATCGTGCAACACATTAAACTGGTTTTCAGACAAACTTTTACTTTTGTCTATAACTTTTTTCATATAAGGTAATAATTTTGCTCTTTGAAACGAAGATATTTTTGACCATTCGCAAATAATGTCATCCAT
This sequence comes from Pogonognathellus longicornis, assembly GCA_034694085.1. NCBI lineage: Eukaryota > Metazoa > Arthropoda > Collembola > Entomobryomorpha > Tomoceridae > Pogonognathellus > Pogonognathellus longicornis. The sequence goes on along the minus strand of JAQFYB010003369.1, from coordinate 5,071 downwards.
TTGGATGTACTTAAATTTTAGTATTTTAGAAAATGATGTACAAATTAACTTTCTTGTAGCTGCAAAATCCTCTTCAGGGTATCCCAGTACATAAATAATTGGCAATTTTCTCTCCTTGAAATTTTTTAATCTGATTTCAAAGTTTTTTTCATCATCAGTTAAAAATGTTTGACAATCATTTGAATCTGTATTTGGTTTCTCATCAATTGTATCTTCGTTTTGAGAAAAATTGCAATTCTTCTCTTGGGGAGCATGTCCTATAATGATCTCTGCATCTGCATACATGGCATAAATGATATACGTAGGTATTTTATAAGATTCTTATCATTATAATATTATGGTCCAATCGAAATGATGACGTGACATTTTTTAGACTGCAGTTTATAAGGTTCTACCTGTATTTTCTTTGATTGCGTTTTTGGTTTTTTCTGTAGCATTTAAACCAGATGCAACTTCTGGTTTTCTTATCCTACCACAACACTGTAATTTGATTCTTGGTGGAGGAGGATTTTTCTTGTTTGATAAGATAACTCGATTCCAAATTACTGCAGAATCATTCCACGGACCTTTTGGAGAACCATTTTGTTGAATTTTTGGATGGTAGTCAGACGATAACCTGCCTTCGGCATCTGATAAGAAATAACGTGGGGGCACTGAATTTGATGAATGTTTTTTGATAGTTCTACCTCCCCATTCTATCCACGGATTAGGGGGATATTTCATTTTTGTTTTTGTATCCATTAAGGAAATGTTCAGCTTTGTGTGAGAAAAACAAATTGTGAATTGAAAAGACTCAATGACCAGATGAATCTGTCACAATTGGATGGAATAGAAGTGTAAAAGTACATAGTACATCGTTTTTAGTCTCTATGTGTCTCTTAATGGTAATTTTATAACTCTATATGGTAGGTACTCATTGAAAAATGTGCCTATAAGTACTTCCTTGAAGAATTGGACAAATAATTTAGGAAATATTTATAATTATATGACAATTACATGATATTACAACATAATTACGCTAAACCTGTACCTGTGCATACTTATGCAGAGTCCCCTAAACTTTCACTATTATCATAGTCATTAATCTGTCATAGGAAGCTCTAGGCAACAAATTATAACATTTTTCCATGTAAACTACCTATCTATGGCTGCCAAAAAGAAATCTGTGTATCTGTTGTATAAACCCGAGCTGGATTATAGGTACCTATACTTGTTTTACATAAGTACATTTATTAATATAATAATGAAAATGATGCATTTGTAAAATATCAACATATTTAGGTACCTCGAACAAAAAAATAAGCGAAATGGGCATACTTTTTTTCTCCAGTTTATTTGCTTGGGACAAGGGACAACACATATTTTTACTCTAAATGTGATACGCTACTAAGGTGTGCTGGACGCAGATAAATTAAGAATTATTTATGACTGTCTAGTCGGATTTGACATTTTACGGGGCTTTGGACACAAACTATGAACGAAATAACGGCTTTCACCACTTTCACCAACAAGGATGCTTTCACCTTGTCCACTTTCTCCAGGAAATCTAGGAATGACATCTCCTCTATCTTGATACATTTGAGCGGCTGCTTTTCTTTGGGGATATGGCGTTTCTCCACAATTCTCACTAATACTTTCCCATTCTTCATCGGATGTCAAAAATATTTCATTCGTTTCCAAATCGGGTATACTTTCATCCGTCAAATAAACAGCTAAAAATTATTGCAAAAATTTTCAATTATACAACTTGTGTCTTAGTCTTAATGCCCATCTACGCTTAATCTTTGCCCAACTAGACTTCATCTTTGCCCATCTTGACTTAACCTTTGCCCATCTAGACTGAATATTTTTTAACTTACTCTCATCGTCATCTTCTTGCATTAAGTCACTTTGGAATAAAGTTTCTACATCTTTAGACTCGTGATGCCATATATTATAGTCATTACTGGAGAGCTTTCCTTCGGAGGTTCCATCATCTTTAGTTGTATACCATTCTTGTGACTCTGCGTTCTCGATGGTGGTTGTAACGGTTAGATTTGAATCATCTTGGTTGGATGTGATATCTTCCGTTACTAGATTTGCATCCCACGATAATGGAGTGTAATTATGTTTGTCCGATTCTGTTTGCTGAATATACTCATCGTCATCCGATGTATCAGACGATAGATTGGAAATATCATCATTATCTGTTTGAGGATCCCCAACGGTATAAAGACTAGGGGTTGGTAAACAATATTCATAACTAAAAGGTGGTGTTTTTGGTTTCTCCGACGAGTTGACTGAAATGTTGGATAATACTTTTCGTACAGGTTTGTGACAGGAAGAGCATGCTCGCTTTCTGAGTGGGGTTTTATACTGAGATGGCTGAACCCAATCAAGCGTACTGTATTTTTGGTGAACAATTCGTGTTCCATGACTTAATTTTATTTTGCGAGGAATGAAAGGACCTTTGTTTGGCGTCTCGTTTTCTGCAGTTTCAGCTCGACTGGACATATAAGGACTTCTGTTTGATTCGGTATCTGAATCATAATTTATTGTTCTTTTCCCTTGCAAGGTATTTGAATATTGACTGAGAGCTTTCTGGACAAGACAACTTAGAAAACTCAAACCACCAAATAGAACATCCTCCGCATTAACTACCCGTATTAACTTGTGTTCATATTTTTCACAAACTCTTTCAGCTTCCGGGAGTGAATATGGAAGAAATCTACGAATATATTTTGGCATAACTGGAATCAGTTTCTTTTGATTTTGTAATGCATCATTTGTCTCAGCACTTTTGGATTTCAGTCGCTTGAACTTCCCTTTGGAATGAACTTTCTGTGATCTGGATTCATTTTTGACCCTATGTGGTGGAGGTGGACCTTCCACGAAATAAAGTGCCAAGGCAGATGGATACAGATCTTTCTCCCACATAGCCGCCTCCGCCCTATCGTAGGGAAATCCTTCCAAAACAAATCCTTTTGCTGTCGGTACTGATTCCAGCATGGAAAACGCCAGCATTTCAACGATCTTTTCACGACTGCAAAAATCTGACAATTCAATCGACATTTGATATATTGACTCTGTAAACTGTGGGGGATCTCTGCTATCGCTATTTTTATTGATGGACAAAGTTGTTGTTTCGCCTGGAGTTTCGTTTGGTTCTTTCGGATAGGAAGATATTCTCATACTTGCTTCGACAATGATACGAGTACTATTTTGCTTTTTTCTTTGTTTGCGCACATGGTGAAAGGTCCCTTTCTCCGTCACCCTCGTTTGAACTTCCGTAGTATTAGTAAGTGTATGATTATTTTCTTCTGGATATTCTTCCTCGTACTTGTTATGACAGAGCCATTGGTCGATTTTCTCATCTAGATTTATGTATATGAATTCCAAAGTCTGTGCCAATTGACGGCAGAAATTGCGACGACTTGACAATATTTGTTTAGTTGGCAACCCTATGACCCATATCACAGGTATTTGAAGTTGTCTTAAGTAAGAAAATAAGTCCTCCTTTGTTGCTAGCCCCGAAGTGGGTATTTCCTCACAAACATTTTCGTTCTCCAACTTTCGGCGAGGTTTTTTGAACATTTTTGGAATGGGATATTTTGAAACTGAAATGTGTACACAAAATAGAGATGACGAAATAGAGAAGCTTTTCCAAGCTAATATGGCAATAATATTATATTATAAATCCTTGTATTTTGTAGAGTTGCATTTCTTAATGTCTAAAGAATCCTCTTACCTGGTGCTTTATGATAGTTAGAATATAGATTTCCTTCTTTTCTCAAAATATTTGTTGTGAGATTACCCCACGGGGAATATGAACGAGGTATGTGTGGTAAAAGATGACCTCTCTCATTAGCAATGAAACTATTAAATCTGTGAGTTATGGGTAAGTCTGTCTCTTTCGGTATTTCCCAATTCCTAAGTCGTTTAGGGTTGAAAGCATCATCGAACTATAAAAGAATACACCATGTATACATTAGAACATTAATCTATAGTTGATAGTTAATTAATATTACAGGTAGTTGATAGAAGACTGTTTATTAGTTCAATCTAGTACTTGTCCGGCAGAATAATTGGAAGCCATAATTTCTAGAGAAACTGTCGATTAACTTGTAAAAGTTAGTTTAGTTTAGAGTTAGATGTGTATGCGGATTTTATTTTAGGGATGGTGTTCAATGTATTTGTAAGAGTTCAAGGTATGACATTTTTGGGGTGGATTGCTCAGTTACATAAGACACGGTTTAGCTGTGGTGATGGTCATTGTCATCGGAAATAGAAATAAATCTCATCAAATTCATAACTACATTTATGTTTCCGAACAAGCGTGGTTAATTTCATGTTGCACCTGACAACTGGATTAATTCGTATGTTGAGAAATTGAGACATCAATCACATAGCATTGATAGCATATTATACAACACTATGCAAGGACTAATGTAATACATGGGCTGGACAAAGCCTTATTAGTTAGACCTGTCTCAAAAAGGTCACAGGTCATTTTGAAATAAACCACTATATATATCTTGTAGAGAATCGTTTTGAACATTTAATGAGCAACGACACTATGTAGTTGCGCAACATTATGTGCGCTTAAAGCGCACATAATGTATGGTTTTTGCCAAAACCCTTTAAGCACACATAATGTTGCGTAACCACATTGTGTCAATACTCATTAAATGAGCAAAACGATTCTCTACAAGATATGCATTATGTATAGTGGTTTATTTCAAAATGACCTGTGACCGTTTTGAGACAGTAGGTCTAACTAATAAGGCTTTATCCAGCCCATGTATTACATTAGTCCTTGCATAGTGTTGTACACTTGTATATGCTATCAATCCTATGCATGTGATGCCTAACTAGTCCTTAATTCAGCGCATAAGCCCTATGGACGCTGAAAGCTGATCACGCTGCGCGCTGTATAAATATGATGTATGATAAAAATAGTTGAGACATTTTTCTTTGATTTTTAACATACAATAATATAGAAGAATAGAATAGACTTTAACATACAATAATATAGAAGAATAGAATAGACTTTAACATACAATAATATAGAAGAATAGAATAGACTTTAACA
>JAQFYB010003368.1:0-19756 GCA_034694085.1 Pogonognathellus longicornis | reverse complement strand
AACCAATCAGCGAACGACTTTCTTCGCAGTCCGTCGCAGTTTCGCAGATATCTGCGAATCTGCGAACGAAATAATCTCCGAAGCCGACTGTGAGTACCCTATATATATGTTGCACTAAAACGCAAAATATAGGTAATTTTGCTCTAGCCCCTAAACACTGCGTCATCTCTTTGCGTCCCATGCAAGGCCTGCCTCATAAAATAAACATTAACTACAAATAGATTAATTAAATTTATTGTCTAATGACACAAAAAATCACATACCTATTACAGAAATTATCTCAGCTAACCTTAGATAAATTGAGTCAAAATGAATATAATAATATGCAAATGAATCAAGCGCCTCAAGCCTCTAGTCAGAGATTTGCTTACAAGGTATATTATGCACCCCTGCCGGTCCTTTATAGGGTTAAAAATGTTTTTTTTAGTTCAGGTTAAACAAACTTGGACAAATCATTCAAAGTTAAACAAACTGTCGTGACTAACGATTTACTTTCAAAATTTCCTTAATATATTTAAAGTATTCTTCGTTAACATTTGTCATTAATGCAAAGCTGTAGATGATAGAAATATACGAATAACCAACTACCACGATAATATTTGATATTAACATTTTGTTATTTTGTATGTGATTTGGTAAAATGTTCGAAATTGGTTAAAGATCAATATAGTATAGAAAAATATATTTTTCCGACCCTTGTAATAACCTATCTATGGATAAATTATCAATACCTATTCATGCATTGATAACTCCTGATAAGAATTATAAATATAAATGTGTGGAAAATATAATGTGGAAAATTGAGACTGATTTCATTCACCTTCATGCCATTCATCAACTAGCGTCATGCAGTCCCTAAAGCACTTTTCAAATATTTTTCTGTTATGTACAGTTTTGTGTTCCTATTCTACTCCATCAACTGCACAAAATGCAAAGAGTGATTTAGCCTCATGTTCGGTAGACCTTAACGAATGTGACCCGCATGGTGATAGGTTTACCGCTTGCATCGGTAACAAGTGCAATTGTCGACCAAACTTACCTGACACATTATTTATCGAAAAAACACAAATATGCCACACACAAGCAAATAAAACTTGCGGTGCTGGAAAACCAAAATGTGTCCCCAACTCTGAATGTCTCAATAACATTTGTAAATGCAAAATTGGTTTAAAAGTTAACAAAAAAGGAATGTGCTACAATGCGTACGGGGACTCATGCAATTCTCAAATCGACCTATGTGATCCCGTAGAATTTTTACATTGTGGGAAATATCAGAAATGTGAATGTGCTAATCCAAGTGAAACGATTTTCCAAGACCCTTCCTGTCGTTCACTTGTAAATGCAGAATGTGTTTCGGGTGGGGAATCAAGGCAGTGCGTGGAACACTCAACATGTGACACAAAATGCACTTGCGATTCAGGGTACCAAGAAACTGACGAAAGAACTTGTGAAAACATAAAATTAGGCCACGGAGAATCTTGTAACTCTAACACTGTACTTGGTTATTGCGATACCAGCAAATATCTCGAGTGTGACCCATCAACTTCGAAATGCAAGTGTACTGGGGATGCATTTTTTGATTCACATACCAACACATGCTTCCTCGTCCACAATTCAACGTGTAAACCCCGAGAACAAAAATGTGCTCCTAATTCATATTGTTTTAGAAATATTTGCCAATGCAAAACTGGTTTAACCCCAAACGCCAAAAGTAAGTTAACAATTATTTAAATATATATATCTGTGTATTCACGAAAGTATCCAAAACATTCTGGGGGCACAATAGAAATATGTGTATATATAAATGCATTTGTCTATATTAACAAACAATTGAGCAAATTTGGATCAAAATCAATAATAAAAGCAAAACTTTCGCAATTTTCACATCTTTTAGAGTAAAACACCATTGCTCAGAGGAAATAGGCTATCTCCAGTAACACCAGACTATTGTACTTTTCACATAATGCCTTTCCTAACGTGTGCTAGGATGTGGGACGAGGACCACCGGAGTAGTCTGGTGTTACTGGAGATAGCCTATTTCGTCTGCCATTGCTTCGGGGATTTTCGGGGAGCACATTCCTCTTTTGTTCCCTTCCTTTTTACAGCTATGACATGACGCACCAAGATTACAATATAATTACAAGCATTTTTGGGTTTAAATATTTTTAAAACAAATAATACTTTTTTCATTGTAAGGTCGGTGTTACTTAACGCACGATGAACTGTGTGACAATGCCAATGACCTTTGTGACCCCGAGAGTTTTCTTCATTGTGGATCAAACAGAAATTGTCAATGCACCAATCCAGACGAAAGCTTTTATGACTCTAATGATAAAACATGTCGTCTGCTCGTCTCCTCTAAATGCGATGCATCTAGAAAATGTGTAGACAATGCCGAATGCAATGCTAGCACTGACACATGCGTTTGTTCAGATGGTTTTGAAGAAGATTCGGATAAAACGTGCAGAGTCAAGCGGCTGAGTCATGGAGAAAAATGTGAATCAGCACCGGGATTAGATTTATGCGATCCTTTTCAATTCCTGGAGTGTAAAGCAGATCAATGCGATTGCAAGATACCAACAGATGGTGACATGTTTTATGACATTAATTCAAAGGTTTGTCTCCTTCTGCATAATTCAACGTGCGACTTGAAAGGGCAGAAATGCGCTCCAAATTCAGAATGTCTCGCAACCGAGGGAGTGTCCCGATGCCAATGCAGCACAAATTTGGAACCGAATGCACAAGGCAAATGTTTCATTGCCTACAACAACTCTTGTAAACAATCCAAACATTTATGTGACCCTTTACAATTTCTTGAATGTGGGTCTTATGAAAAGTGTCAATGTCAAAATTCACAAGAAACGGTGTACAACCACATTTTAAAAACCTGTCAGGTATTAGAAAATGGTAAATGTGATTTTAAAATAAACACCCTAGAAAATTATATCGAGGAAAAACAAACTTGCATTCAAAACGCTGAGTGCTCTGAAAATAACATTTGCAAATGCATTTCACCTTTCAGTCCAAATTCTACTAAATTTTGTAGCCTTTCGCATGGAACTCTCTGCAAAGCACAACGATTAGATTTTTGCAATCCTGAAAAATATCTGGAGTGCTCAGACCACGGCCTATGTGACTGCACAAATAGCAGTTTCGCGTTTTACGATTCTAAGACCGATTATTGCTATTTGAAAGAAGGCTCTGTTTGCTCACCTGGGGAACAGATGTGTACTCCAAGTTCGAAATGTGTTCAGACAACCCGTGGAGGCAATTATGTTTGTTCTTGTGATAGCGGTCTCGTACCTAATCAAGATGGTCATTGTTTTATTCAATATAATGGCACTTGTTCATCAAATCATGATATGTGCGATCCTAACGGATTTCTTCATTGTGATTTTCACCAGAAATGTAACTGCAAACTTTCAAAATTGTCATTCTACAACAAAGAGTCTAAAACATGTCAACTTTTAGCCGAGTCGGAATGCTCCTTAGAGGGCGGGCCACAATGCGTTGAAAATGCGGTTTGTCAACCTACAGAAACCATGCACCAACAAAAATGTAAATGCAGCGGGAAGTACAAAGCAAATACAGACGGTCATTGTCGGCTTTTACATGATGCCCCATGCGACACAAAATATGACCTTTGTGACAAAAATAGATTTTTACAATGTGTCGAACAGGGTTATTGCGATTGCGAAAATGTACATGAAATGTATTATGATCATCATACGCAATACTGCTACATACTCGCCGGAATGAAATGCAATTCAACAAATCAATCGCCAAATTCTCAAAAATGTATTCCTAATTCTTATTGTGATGCGCTGACAAAAACTTGCGAGTGCTCCAATGACAATTGGTCTGTGGAATTAAATGGAGTCAACCACTGCAGTATAAAATATGGCAACAATTGCAGTACAAACAACGACTTGTGCGACTCAAACGGTTTTCTTGAATGTAACAAAGAAACAAGTCTATGTGCTTGTCAAAAACAAAATAATACTTGGTACGACCCAATGGATGTCGCTTGCAAAATTCGTGCAGGATCATTTTGCTCTTTAAACAGCAGCAAAGAACAGGAATGCTATCCAAATTCCGAGTGCAAACCGAGTGGTGGCGGGGGAAGCGAGGAACATCATCTCTGTACGTGTGAAAATAATTTCTCCCCCAATAAAAACGGGTTATGCCATTTGAAGTACGAACAAGAATGTGAATGGGACAGCAATGACCACTGTGATCCAGATGCTTTCCTGTCTTGCCTATATCCTGAGAAACTTTGCGGGTGCGAACTTTCAAACACTATTTACAACCCGATATCTCAATCATGTGAACGTCTACCAGGTGGTAGTTGCCTCACCAGTGAAAACGAACCCGATTGTGTAGAAAATTCCCATTGTGATTTAAAAACCAAAGTCTGCATTTGTAACGAAGGTTTTGAATTCTCCGCCAGTGAAAACAAGTGTCGTCTGTCGCATGGTTTTGCTTGTCTGACAAGGAAAGATTGTAACGAAGATAACATGCTGGACTGCATTGGAAATTATTGTGTGTGTAAATCTGGATATTTTCCTAATGAGGGGGATTCTGATAAAGGGAGTGTTCAATGTGTACCAGGATACCTTCAGGCGTGTAATCAATCACTTGCTTGCTATCCAGGCGCCAATCTGGAATGTTACCCTGATGGCTATTGCCATTGCAGCCGACCTGATCAAGAAATATTTGACGTCGAACGATTAAAATGTTTAGGAATTGTTGGAAGCTCTTGTCCAATGGTTGAAGATGTAATAATGTATGAAAATCAAACAAGCAGCTACTGTGTTACTAATGCTCAATGTTTTGAAGTAGAGGGTATGGCTAAAGGCGTGTGCCTTTGTGAAGAAGGTTACCGCCAGAGTTTCGCAGATCCTCAACTTTGCGTATCCAGTTCAGCAGTCACGATTTTTAAAATTGCGCCGCTTTGGATTGTTATGCTATTTGCGAGGATATTTACTTAGTATATAATTGTCTACATGTAATTTGAAGAGGCAAAACTAATTTTTCATTTAATTTGTAAATGTAAATTTTGAAGTTATATTTAATTCGTAAAACCAAGTTTTTATGCAAAAATAAAATGTAATAAAGATTTGACATATTTTAAATGAATTTAAATACAATGATTTTCATGAGAAATGAAGCAATAACTTCACATGTTCAAAATCAGGGTTGGCATAGTCAGAAATGTCATGCCGGTATTTACCGGCATTTACTGGTAATTACCGGCATGACAAATTGTAGTAAATGCCATGCCACTGGTATTTTCTAAAATGTATGCGTAAAATCCAGCAATATAAGCTTTTGGTCGGTTTACTGTTATTAATATCCCATGTTTTGAGCTGAAAATCAATGAGATACACAACAAATCGATTGAAACTACCTATAATTTTGTTTACTTTTTTAAACAATTATATAATTTTTCACTATTAGATCGTATAATTGCATTATATACTGAGAAATATAGAAAATGCCAGTGTCAGGAAAATGCCAGTAAATGCCGGTATTTACCACTATTTACCGGTTGGCATGGTATTTTCTACTTTTGCTGACATTTGCCCAACCCTGGTTCAAATCCATCGTGTTATAATGGGCGGGTCGAGTATCAAGTATCCGTACTCGGCAAAAATGGTTAGTACTCGGCCAAGCACTCGGCCGAGTTTACCTATCGCCAACTTTATTTTTTTAAACTTACTATTAGCACCACAAGACAAAGTAGATGTCTCTCATAAATCTCATCTCATAAATTGCCGTTACCATCAACAACTGCGACAACTAGATCTACTTTTGTACACTTCTCTTTGAATTCATTTACAGAGCATAGGCGTATCCAGGATTTGATTTCGGGGGTGGGGCAAACTCAAAACATAAGGTATAAGCCTGTTCATTTTCCACACGAAGAGCGAAATATGTGAGATTTTCAATAATTTTCTCAACCCAGCCCAACCTGACAATTTTTATATGGACCCAACCTGGTCCCAACCAGTTCAACTCGGTAATTGCATGACCCGAGACCAACCCTAACCCCATAGGACAAACCCCAGGGTTACGCGTTGGGCTAAAACGCTCTAGTACCCACCTAACTCATTTAATTTCTAGACGAAACACATGCACTTAATTAAAAACAGTAAATCATGTATATACCATTCTACATACAACTCATTTCTTATATTATTACCTAAAAGTTTATGGTTTTAATCTAACATGTACCAAAACTAATATTTGTCAAATTCATCAAATTGAATCGGTTCTAATTAAAAGTTATCAATGATTGATGCAGACATTGATGAAAAATAAATGTCAAACCAAATTGACATTGAATAAGGCAATCAGGTTAACAATATTGTCATTTTTAGGGCGAGAAGATTACAAAAAATGTCAATGAGACTGACGTGCCAATCAAAATAAATTTCTTCGTATATTTCAACACGTACAAAAGTATATATATAACATGTCGTGTGCCAACGATGTTCAATTTTCAAATCTGAGATATGTCTATCATCCATATTGTTAAACTGAGTGAGTAAATAAAAATAATTGACTGTAAGGCATTATAGGGATTGTTAAAAAATAATTTGATTGTCTAGATTTAGTGATACATGATTATTGTTAAAAAACTGTCAGATTGATTACCTAATTAATCATTATAATAATCAAATAATTATATTTTCAAGGATATATACACATGTATACTGTATACCTATATAATTTGTAAGAGATTTTAAAGCTTATAATTTAATCTGCATGGTTTTGATCAACATACCAAATACTTTTTACTATAACTCACACTTAAATAAATAACCGCATACATTTTAATTGTGTCATACGATAAGGTGCGAACAAACGAATTAAGTGTCAATCATCCTTTGATGTTTAAAGTATATTACAATATGAGATTCATGTAAGTAATTATAATACTATCACCAAATATCAAACATTGTATTAATATCACCGGTTGCTTGTTCATATATGTGATAAAAATATTCAAAAGCATAAAAAAATTATAACGTTTTACTTTTTACCTGCAAACACCACATTACAATCAAGACAAATTGACGTACAATAACGTATACACCAATATCACAGTACAAATATTCAAATTTAAAATGTTTTACCGTTATATCAACGTTTATTTAGACATTTTAATTATTTTCCTGGTTTCTGTTCATATTTCCATCCATGTGGAGGCTATATCTGTTGGTTGCGATCTTAAATGGGTTTCTGAGGGGTTTGGAAATATTCCTAGGGCCAGTATTGAGAGTGGGTCTCACGAGTATGTGGCACGGGTTTACCACGACGACCAATGGATTCCTGGAAGAATGTCTCCTTCCAAAGGAAAGATTTTTATCACCCATGATTCTCAGGCGATTGAATCAGACACTTACGAAATTTTGACAAATCCTGACAATTGTATCTTAGAATGGGCTGATGGCTACGGCGGGTCGGTACCTGAGAATGCTGTTCCTGTAAAACCTTCGGGCACCGACGTGTACATCGGTCGTGGAGTTATTGCAGGCCTAACGCTGGGAGGAAAGGTGGTTGTGGTAGAAAGTGCGATTTTTATTTCTTACGACGGTAATGAAGAAACTCGAAGATCTTATCAAGTTCTTCGATCTTTTTATCCACCATTGAAAGTAAGATTGTCTAAATTTGTTTTCCCTAATGAAAAACTTGTAAATAAGACTGAAGTTCTAGGACAGGAAGATATTCGAAACGCATTTAATTCAGATTTCGTTCACACCATCGATCACGGAAAAATAATTCAAGAAAGATTCACTCTCACAGAAAACAAAAGCTGGGAAGGCTTTTCGCAAGTTAGTTTTTCATTCCCCGTGTGGTATGGCTCATCTGATGTAACTGCTGAATTTGAACTGGATCCTGATCAACCTCTGGATTGTGAACTGACGGTTTACAGAGAAAAAGAATTGCGTGTTCAAAAGAATATCAATGTCAAAGCAGCAAGTGGAGCCAGCGCTTCACATCTACAGGTCTGCTCTACAGCTAGTATTGTTGAAGATTTAGAAAATCCTATTGAGTTCAAAGCAACTGCAACGTATGAAGCAGACAAAATGACTACTGACCAAATTAAAGAAATTCTCACGAAGTTAGGCCGAAATATTGGGGCAAAGAAATCTTCCAGAAAAAATTCAGTGCAAGGAGAGTTTAGTGGGAAACTAAACGGAAGATTTGCTATCCATGTGTCGTCTTATACGAGCAATGTGGATGCCAAAGAGGGCGTTTGTTTCGGATATTATTCTTAAACCTCAAGAGAAAAAATAAATAGCTAATTTATAGTAAATATCAAGTATAAAAAACTAATTGAATTGCTTTCTGATTTTTGTAAAAAAAAGTTTTTTTAAAATAATAAACAAATTTAAGGTTGATGTGGGATTACATAACTACTACTTTTAATATAATTATTATCTGCAATTTTCATAAAATTCATAATAGACGCAAAACTGCAAAATTCATTTTAATACTGAGTTTACATACATAGGTAATTTTATCAAAATTTTGTTACCCTCCCTTCAAGTATGATTACACAATAAAATATTTTAAATAACTAATTAATAGATCAATATTAATTTATTGTTATGCACTGAGTCTAATTGGCAGCACGGTAGGGAATGTGCATGGACGCATCCAGTTTTTCTGAGCAAGGGGGTGGAACTTGACTAAGATATTATTGAAATAAAAATACTAATGATTGAAAGATTTGAACGTGTGTGCCACAAATAGATTCGAAATAGTCATTCTCAAAAATTCATCACTATCACAAACTTACGAAACATATATCGTATAATCATGTATCAATCGATTTTATTTACCTAATCATCATTGGTATATTATGTCAACCATTAATGTATCCAGAATTCCATTTTGTAGGCGCAAAATACCTATATGAAAACACCAACATACCCTTACTATTTCCGAAAATTCGGACCAGTTTTGCAGAAAATCATTTAATAACGCAAAACATTTCCATATTCTGCGGTTGAGTCCAATCATTGTTTGTCTAAGCTACATGTATTTAAGCTTTATCCAGCTCTGGAAAAATCCCTTCAGCTATTTTTAACTACAAATAATTTTTACCAAATATAAAACTTCATTATAAACCAATTATATTATAATCAGATAGAATTGTACATTGAGCAAACAGTAAAAATGTATTTTGTGCATTGGTAGAAAAGTGCATGCAATAATATCTACTATAAACTTGTAAAATCTGGGGGGAGCTTGAGCACCGTTTTGTGTACGCCCCGATTTTAACTTTCCATCCTCTCGTGATCATGACATGCAAATAACAGCTTTATTAGTACTACTATATGGAATGAGTTTTTCCAAAGAAGCATTTTAAGATAATGCAATGCTGTCTGTATAGTTTTCATTAATACCGACTGATTGCATATAAAGTTAATAATAAAACTTTGGGAAAATGTATATCGATAAGTTACATTCATTACACTTCAGTTTATAATTAATATTTTTTTACATTTAATAATTGTTTAATAAGAAGAGGTTTAGACATTTTAGATAACAAAATTGTGAGCACATAAAAAATATTAGTAGTAAAATTAGGTGATATAAAAATCAATAAATCCACTCTATACTAAGGATTTGTGTGTCCGCCCGTCCATCTCTTTGTCTATGAGTCAAATAACTAAATTGACTAAACTCTCAAACTTATGTGTTCTTGAAGTGTAAAGAAAGGTCAGGTTGTCTTTGAATCATTGCCTTTGGACCATTGTCCACGAACAATGTTGTGGACAGGAAAACTGGAACAATAAAGTATCAAAATATTGGCAGTAGCATACTAAAAAGTTGTCTCTGTGCAATTCCAGTTTGACAAAATATTTAAACATAATTTTGATAGCATGTTTTGAAACATATTTTTAAACGTTTGAAAACAGTTTTCAAATCAGGGTAGCTGCGATGCTAACTATTTTTCTGTTTTGCAACAGTTTATTGAACAATGCAAACCATGAAACTCAATTATAAATTGAGCCTCCAATGACAAATTGACAACTAATTAATTTTTTATGGCAAACCTTCGCCATGATTGACGCTATACATGTCAAATCAATATTCGCCCTCTTATATTTTGCACTACATAATTATAATAGATGAACATTGACAAATGCCTCGTGATTATAAAATTTTACTCTTAAACATTATCTAGTCACACCAGGAGCAGGAGTGTGTTAAGAACACTGATAGTTCTTGGTTCTTAAACTTGCACGAAAATAAATGATCTATAAATCTTTGACTATTTTAGATTGCTACGTACGTTATTATAAATACTCTTATGGTAATTTATATAATCGAAAACCTTATCCTTTTCCGAGGTATATATTCATTCGCAAAAACGCAAAAAAGACATAGTTTTCGTACACGTCCACCAGACATCATTGTATTTAATAATAACGATTATAAAATCTTAAGCCTAATTTAATTTTAATTTACATACACAGTAATGCAAACTTATTTACATAATTTTAAAATCACTCAAATACTCAGAGACTAGGATTATATTTAGAAATATATTCCTATTCTTCTTTTAGAACTAAACATTAAAAGAAATACTCAAAGATAATATTTAAAATGTACATATTTAAAATTAAATGGGTTCGACATTTTCAAGAAATGCCGCTAAGTGTGTGGTTTGTTAGGAAAGCCCAACGGGTTTTCGTTTCCTTGGCTAAAGATGTATCAAGCAAAGGTTAAATCATTAAAATGATTGACATTTGAGCAAAAATTATTCCTTGTTCAAATTGCGCATGGTTAAACTAAGTTGTTTCAACATCAAGTACACTTGAGTGATAGCCTACTGATGAAGTGCATCATGTACAATTAGATGTTATGGTGAAAACGAAAGAGTAGATAAAAATGATACAATTACATTTGTACCAGATAATTTTTAAAATGAACACCATAAAGGAATATTATCAATCACAAAACCCTAAATGATACAATTACAGTAATGAGGTTCCGAGTATTTTTTAAATTGGAACACAAACAATTAATGTCAATATTGTATTATTTTTCATGTCAATCTTGTAAACTTTGTCATTTTTACCTTGGTTTATGTTTAACACTTGAAACGTAAAGCAATGTCAATCGTTTATCATGCTGTCCCATACTATGTATAATGTATTATTGAGACAACGAGAATATTTATGTAATAACTTGTTCTATTTTACACACGTATTAAACGTGAAACAGAGTTTCATAGATATGTTGACGCAATACTGTGGGCTTTACTGATAGTCTTACCTTACTATTCATTTCAAACTGTGTTATGACATGCTCGAGCTTAGGAGAAAATGAATTTATCGAAATGGCATTTACTCAGGTAACAGGTAAGTGCCGAGGGTAAATTTTTTGTAATGAGTCAAAATGTCTGAAAGATCTCTATTTATGCACTGAAAGGTGATTATCATTTTCCATAACAATGTTCCATTTTAATACTTGTGAAAAATTTGAACTACCCAGGAAGCAATATAATTTTATCATTGATGTCCACACGTATGCACAATTTGATTATAAGTTTATACAATATTGCGTGCGTGCGTTATTGAAAAGTTGAACATCATTTATTTTATTGTACATTTTTAAATTTTGCATTTAAAAAAAATTATTACTCATTTACATGTTGAAATTCTGGACACGTTGATTGAGATACCAGTGAATATTCTAAAAATCAGTAAAATATGAGCGAGTGTTTTTAAACTTTTAATCCAAATAATACTCGAATATCAAAATTTCCAATCTGATTGGTTAAGTAGTTTGGTTTTGAAGACCTAAAACAGCTTTTTGCATAGAAAAGTTCTTGAATTTTCGTTAATACTCCAATGAACGCACTTCTGGTAAAAAATAAATTATTGTAATTACCATTTACTAGCATCCTAAAAAATAATTTTTGTTCTTCATTTTCCCAGATTTTCAAAAACTGCGATTTTGTGAAATCAGCTTCATGCTAATATGCTTTTATGAACGGTACCTCCAGAAATCACAGACTTAATGCCCTAAATAATATTGTGTAGTGCTTGCGATGCTGCATGTGATATTTAGCCTTCCGCTATGCTAAACATTCTCAAATTTCGGTTAGTACCGGGATGCGAAAATATATAATTTGTGTGACATATAGACGTGAAAAGTTTTGTTTTTACGTCTTAAAACATTATTTTTGAATTATCGGCATTTTAGTTTCGGGCGTGAAATGAGAAACAATTAATTACGACTTCCATCAACAAGTCTCGTCGACTGTAGCCGAATGCCGAAGATTTCTTCTACCGACAACAGCCGAAAGCATCAGGCGACAATAACCGAATTCTTTTTCAAATATTCTTCATTGAATTATTAAAAATACTTTCGGGTAGTTTTTCACAACATGGAATGAGTTTATCTTGCTGGAAAGTATAATGTATGCATTACTATATATGAGATTTTTTGGGGGGCAGTGAGGTGAGAATTGCTCCCAATGTATTGTGGAAGTATTTTCAATATGTAAAGCAAAATCAAATGCCGCCCCTTATCTCTGTTTTACTTTTAAATACATGCCAAACGTAGAATAAGTTATTATTACCTTTTGTTAGGTTTAATCATACAATTGGGAATGTCAAGTGTGATAAATGCGCATATAATTAAATACATGTTATTATATTATAAACTACTTATTGAAAATCTGACAAATGTCAGTTTTGACACTATTATCCATTCCATAATGATTAACTATTGATGACGAATATTTTTTACATTGAGTTGAAGTATTCAAATTTATCTACCTAAGGATTTAACCAGTGAGACATACGATATCCATATTATACGTGAATTACGTGATTCAATTTTACATTATACTTTCACACCAAAGCAACAATACCTATTTATTTCTTTTTGCCAATATAATTTATAATAAATCACAATCTTTTTGCCTGCTATAAGAAAGTGTGTCTCCGCGAATTTGCTATGATGGCACAAAACGGACAAAGTACATTCCAGTTCGCATTCTTTCCAGTAGCAATAATTTTATTACTTTCAGGAAAGTGCGCCCATGGCGCTCCTGGTTACAATGAATCATGCAGTATTGTGCACAATCCATGTGACAGTTCAAAATATCTTGTGTGTAACCCTGAAGACCGTTGTGCCTGTGCCAATAACGCTATATATCACGGCCCAGACATTGAAGAATGTCGATTGAAATCAGAAGAACTTTGTGAAACACAACAATATCCGGATCAAAAATGCGTACCTTATTCCGAGTGCACATCGAGAGGCTCGGAACCGAAAAAGTGTATTTGTATCTCATCATTAAATCCTTTACTGGATGGAACTTGTCCCAAAATGGGTTTCGGAGAAAACTGCACGGAAAGTGAAGAAAAACCTTGCGATGACAAAAAGTTTCTCAAATGTGAGATTTCAACAAATGTGTGTGACTGTCAAAACCCGCTAAATGCAATTTACGACGAGAAATCTCAAAAATGTCAACTGTTGGTTGGAGTTGAGTGTATTTCGGATTCGAACCCTGAAACACAGCAATGCGTCACCCGAGCCGATTGCTGGAGAAATCAGTGTCAATGCAATTTTCCATTTGAAGTGAATTCCAGGCGTAAATGTTCCATTCCTTACGGCGAAGAATGCTCTTTGGAAAAACCATGTGACGTAGAAAATTACGTTGAATGTAATTCCGGGGAATGCTTATGCAAAAACAAAGAAAACACTTATTTCGACACCACTGATAAAACTTGCCACTTTTTGCACAATACCGACTGCGCCCGTAACCCTACAGGTCAAAAATGTGCGCCCAATTCATTTTGCGATGAAGAAAATACGGGAAAATGTCAATGCGATACTCCAGATCTACAACCCAATGAACTACGAAGATGCGCTCTTACCTACGATAGAAGATGCAATGTTTCCAACAACCTTTGCGACGAATTTAAATACCTTGAATGTGATCCCCAACTATCACGATGTTCCTGCAAATTAAAATCCGAGACGATTTTTGATCAAAATACTCAAAAATGTCAGCTTTTGGCAAACGCACCTTGTATTCCAACGGAGGGTTCTCAAAAATGTATTGTGGACTCCACCTGTGAATCTACCGGTACACAAGGGCAATTTATGTGTCAATGTATTGGATCCCTAGACCCGAATAAATTGAGAAAATGCGTTTTGGACTACAGTGAAACTTGTGATGAAACGAAAGACAAATGCGACCCCGCGGGCTTTTTAAAATGTGATGAAAATAGTCATGAATGTCAATGCATGGCTAATGACATGGAATTTGAACCCACAAAGAAACAATGTTACATTCTTCCGAATGGAAATTGCTCTTTGGTGGGAGAAAACAATCCTTCATGTGGGGGCAACGCGGAGTGTACGGAAAATAATATTTGTTCTTGTAAATTGGGCTACGAGTCCACAGATTCTGGCAGAGCTTTGTGTCTTTTACAATATGGACAAAGATGTACAAACAACGAGGAAAGTCAATGCAATACTTACAAGGGTTTGGAATGCGTCAATGGCACTTGTGGTTGTGATACGGGAAAACTTCCGGGAAATCCAATTTCGGGCGTTGGCGGTGGTCAATGTTTCTCAGGACATAGACAGAGTTGTAGAGATGGAAATGTTTGCTATGCAGAGGCGTATTTAACTTGTGCGGGCGGGATTTGTTATTGTCTTTCAGAATCCGAGCAAACGTACGACACGGAGTTTCGAAAATGTTTCAGTCTCCCAGGAAAAAGATGCAATTTAAATGCAATAGAACCCAATCAAGCAATGTATTGCTCTAAGAATGCAGATTGTGTTCCCAATTCCAATTCAGGTGGTGATGCTACTTATGGAGTTTGCCAATGCCGTCAAGGATTTACACACCCGTCTCATCCACAAGATTGCATGCCAGACTCATCAGTTTTAATTGTACCAGGGGGAATAATGATGTATATATTGTCCCTTTTAATTAGTAGTTTTTAGCAATATTCTAATTTATTGTTTTTCAAAGCAAAAAATGCAGAATTTTTGCAATATGCAATATTATTGATATATTTCTACTACATCTGCGGGTCTGGCCCCCCCTTCCACCTAACGATTTCTATTTCTGAGTACGGCCTTGAATACTAAAGATTACTAAAGATTCTGTAAAATGAAAAGTCAACATTAAAAATTTGCTGTCTTAATTCCATCGGGGTTTTTGATTTGCATAATGACATTGCAGGAAATTTAATCGATTACTATACACTATAACCTTCTCAATTATAAAATTTGTTGAAAAATGATGTACTCCTAAAATATAATGCGTTAGACATTAAGTCGAATGCAAAATAAATGTCACACTTGACTGCATTGTCACAGGAAGAATTATTGTATATCAATTTACTTTTCTAAAGAAGTCAATATTGCCTCTGTTTATGACAGAGGTGTTATTAAATGTAGTTTTGACATTTATCTCTTCATTGTAACGCACATCATCTAAATAATCGTACTGAGCTGTAAACCAAGTCCACCTGGGTTGAGCATCCAAAATTTGCGTTTGAGGTACAACAACCATATCATCCATTGCCAGAGGTTTGCCGCCAGCAACTTTTAGAACTGTTTCATAATCCATCGTTGAAAGCTCCGTTTCCTCCCACATGGAAACAGCAACCACGTCGACATATTCACTCCCTGGCCAATATTCCTCTAATTGACTCATGTTTTCGCATGACGACACCGACCAACTCCAAATGAGCGAGTTGAAGTTGTATTTTTTTGCCAAGTAATCGTGGGTTAATTGATATAACTTCATTGTTCCGTTTAATCCAACTGGTCTTTTCCAAACAAGCTCATCGGTGAACACACATGGGGTCATGAAATCACCTATAGACAACGAATGCATTTAATGGCTATGCTCAAATGATTAAAATCAAAGTCTTTATAAGTTACTTTTTGGAAGAATATTGAAAATTGCAATGACTCCAGCAGTTTCCAGTTGTTTTAAATAAAGGGAAAATATGTCCAGGTGTTTTCTCAATTCATTGTTTCGTATTACGCCATCTTCCAACAGTGAGTTATCATGCAACCAATACATGCTCACTAAATAATTCTTCTCCCAATTAGCAATCACTGAATTGACAAATGAAGTCCATTTGGCCGCGCTTGCAGAATAAACTGGCATGGGCATTTGAATTATTCCCGGAAACACTCCTGTATATTGGATGATGAGTTTCTCCCATTTGTTGTCCTTCGCACTGAAGGAATCTAACGCCACTCCGGTAATAGTTTTGCAGCCACTTATGTTGCGAAGATACTTTAAGAGCTTTTCTTTTTTAGTGACGTTAAGATTTTCGTATTGATTTTCTACACCCAGTATATTTTGAACCACAAATTATAAAAAAATTGTTATTTAGGAATATCTGTATTTAAGTAGTATACAACATTAGGAATTTGAAATCATGCGTAGCATCCAACAGCGGTGGTACGCTTACAAATCAAAAATCAAAATGGCTTTAATTTTTTAATTTTTAAAATCTGAATTTTATTTCAGTCATTTTGTTTTAATAAAGTCCAAAGTAGTTAGAAATGATATTTTTACAACTGGTGAAAATCTCAGATTTTTGGTCAATGGGAAGTATTTGGATTCAAAATTGAATTGTAGGATTTCTCAAATTCGAGGGTTTAGTCTTCGGCGAGGGTTAATAGTATCAAAAATAATAAACTCTAACTAGCCATGCATTGGTGTACATGCACTTATAGTTTGTGACTGTTTTGACAAAAATTTAAATTCAATTGATATTGTTGGTTCTTAGAGAGCATGATTATCAAAAAATCTAATTTCCATTTTAATTTTTTCCAAGGCTCGAAGTTTCAAATAGTTAAAGGTTAAAAATAATCGTAAATATAAATTATTGTAATTGGAGAACTAAGTCAACAAAACTAACCGTCAGAAGTTGTAGCATTGCATTGCTTTTCCTTCATGTCTTTATGCTTTTTATCCTTAATGCCATATTTTACCAAAAAAATTAATATAAACGTTGAATCAGTGAAAGATATTTGAAAAACTCTGGCATACATATTAACCAACATCACAGAGTAACTTATTATAATATTTGAAGGTTTAATTAATTAATTAAGAATTAAAACATGTGAATTATTGTGAAACTGTTGTTTTATATTGTAATACAGTTATTTTACCTCACTTCTTTGGTTGTTCAAAGCTGATAAAATAAAGGACTTATTTACTTCATGTTTCAGAACCGTCTGATTCTGCAAAACATAATTAAAATCGCTATTAGGTAGTTGTACTATGAAATAGATAAAACTAAAATAAAGTGGCAACCATGGAATTATAATATAGCGAAGAGTAATGTAAAATCTGCTCTTTTATGAAATGGTGTACGGCTTTGTAAATTTGTCTCTTGTTCGTTTAGCATGAAACATGTTATTCTCATTTTTTGTTTTTCAATTTAATTTAGCAGTAAAATTCTTAGTTTCCCACCTTGATTGTTTCGTTTTTTCCTTGTTGGTGTTGTTGGTAGAGAATAATTGAAAAAATTAAGCAGCTTATAGCCAGAAAAATTACAATTACGAAAACGGTTATTAAAATGCCCCGTTTGGAAAAATGACACTTGTCTCCCCAACAAACACACTGGATACTGCTGAGCCATTTTTGTATTCGTGAATTGTCTTTTTGGACTAAGTTGTCTTTTTCAGTAGCCGTTAAACATTTCGAAATTATTGCTGCTCCTTCAATTTTGTTGGCACATTCACCATTATTGGTGGCTCTTAAAGTATTCAAAAAAATCGGTTTGACCCATAGCCATTCTTTGGTTTGCAGCACTGACATTAGTGCGGAATTGCGACTTGTCTCTGATTCCTCACGATTCTGCAATGATATAATTCAATTTTTGAGATGACCATAAAGTATATTATATTTATTATATTATAGCTTCGAAAAATATTTGTCTTACGATTCTTTCAGATTCATCTTCCGAAATAATTTCCAACTGAATTAAACTAAATAAAATATTATCCAAGTTAGTCATGTGTTCAATTAAGTAGGAAACATTGTTGGTTAAACCGTTCCTTTTGGCCATTGCAGAGCTTTTTGTACAGCTTCCTATTGCTACGTAGTTTTGATAAGAAATAAGAGGTATTACCTACATGCGAACTCGTCAGTTTAACTGTATATGACTTTTTGTGGAAAATGACATTTTAAGAATTGCCTGCCCTAATTTTGAGTTTTTACTAGTAGTACATTCTGCAATTGTGTAAAATAGAGGCCACAGAACTACTATAGAAGCAAATTAGGGAATTACTAGCTGTCTAGGAATTATTTGTAGGCAAACAGGCTATTTATAGATTGGACTATAAATGGGATATAAATTGGATTTATTTATATGATTGATTTTTCAAAAATTTCCCCTGTAGCGCGAGCTCGACACCCTGGGGGGGGCAAATTTTTCGTTTTCCCTAAAAAAAGCTCCGCCCCGCAGGGAACGGGAAAAAATCCGGAATTCCCTAGGTAAGACCCGCCCCTATAGGGGGCTGGGCTTAATTTTCAAATTTCCCTGGTAGCATTTCTACCACACTCCCCAAAATTTTCCATTCCCCAATTGGGCATTTTTGCTACTGAACAATTAAAATATGAATTAAAACTTTTTTTCAAGCCTAAATAAAACGTAATCCTTTTTATGTTCAGTAAAACAATTCTAATTGTCTAAGCTTGTTGCATTACAATAGCACGATACTTAAGCAAAATACATTCCAACCAAAGGAAATGTATATTTTACTCATGCTTTTTTATTAGGTACTAAATTTTTATGTGAATACAAATTTATACAAACATTTTTATTGTATGAAAGATGTCGAGTCAAAAATTAAATGGATCAGTCATTTTTTCTCAGGAAGGAAAATTTAAAAGAAGTGCTAATTCACTTTTCGTCACGGGTGGGGTCGATACAAATTCCTAGATTTCCCTAGGAAAACCCCGCTCCCTGAGGGGGCTGGGCTACATTTGCAAATTTCTCCGGTAGCATTGCTACAGCGCTACAGTAAAATTTCAAACCCTGCTTTGACGGAGTTAAATTGGATGTTTTTTTCGAGAGGGTGGGGTTTCCCATGTAAAAACTTTTGGTAGAAACATGATAGTTCAACGTTGCAGCTAGTGCGGAAGAAAAATAATCGCAAATTAGTTTCATCAGAACCTAATCTACATTGTGTATACATTGTGTATAAAATTCATTTTGCGCACTCGCTGCAGAGCGTTTTGAAAATGCATGCCACAGGCAAATTCAAGTTCAGGATGAAGTAAATTCAAAGCACGCAAAGATTGTACGTGTAGCATTAGTGTGTACTCTGTGTACCTAATGCTAAACATTTTTATACACGCTGAACAGAAATGGTTGAGGAAAAAGGTCTTGAGGTTCCATTCCAATCTAAAGATAACGTGTTTGCCATTTTTCGATACCCTATGAATACTGTATATTGCATAAAAGTACCATGGTTTCAATTAATGTTCAAATCAATGAAAAAAGTTCAGCGACCCGGTAACTTATTGTTATCTTATACGTGTGGTGGCTTGTATTAGTAATCGCACAAAACACAAACTTTCTATTTTAACTTTTGTTCAAGTAAATCCAAAATAGATTCTCGTAATAAATACACCTAGTCAAAATATTCAGAGTTCGATTTTTGCCGGCTTAAATTGTTTTTGCCCAGCCGGCTGGCAAAAAAGGGCAAAACGGCTAGCAAG